>OY282520.1:43881002-44086002 GCA_958296335.1 Urtica urens | reverse complement strand
TCATTGAAAGGTTCTCGGAGACCCACCAAAGCACGAAAGCCACGATCTGTCAGAAAATGTATTCATATCCGAAGAGTGCATAACCGCATCGATAAGCTCACACTAACCCGTCAATTTGGGATCCAATTCAGAATTTTCCTTGGGAGGTCTCGGGAAGGAATTGGAATGTAATAATATCGTTTTATACATAAGAAAGGGTTCTCTATTGATTCAAACATTGTACCTACGGGATAGAGAAACTGGAAAAAAACACAGTACTTTTTTTTCAAAAAATAAATCAAATTTATTTCGTACCTTTCGCTCAATGAGAAAATGAGTCATATTCTACAGGATCAAACCTATGGCACTTAAGGAATAATGGAAAGAAAATCTAAAAAGAAAAAAGTGAAAAATATGTAAATAAAAATGAAGTTGAAGTAGAAGAGCCCAGATTCCAAATGGATGAAGACATTACAGAATTGGACCTAGTTACTCTTCGGAACGGAGTTTAAGGAGAGAAGAGGTTCTCGAATGAGGAAAAGGATCCATTGACTCTAAAAGAATTGAACATGGAGCGGTATGAGATGAAAATCTCATGTACGGTTCTGTAGAGTGGCAGTAAGGGTGACTTTTCTGTCAACTTTTCCACCATCACCCCCAAAAAACCAAACTCTGCCTTAAATAAAGTTGCCAGAGTACGCTTAACCTCTGGACTTTGTCCGTGTCAACAAACAATTTGAAATTCCTCGAATTTTTTAGAACAGGTCCGAGTCAAATAGCAATCATTCGAAGCACTTCCTTTTACACTATTTCGGAAACCCAATGACTCAATTATATTGGATATGTAAAATACAGGATTTCCAATCCTAGCAGGAAAATGAGGGAAAAGGATACTCAATTTAAAGTAAGTAAACAAAATTCCATACTTGATCTCATAGATACATATATAAACAGAAAGTCGTATGTACGCCTTGGAGGGAGATCTTTCATATCTTTCAAGATCCACCATACAATATGGGGTAAAAAATCCAAACTTAATGATTTCAGCCCTTATAAAAGTAAAACTGATTATTGAACCTCTTTCACGCTCATGTCACGTCGAGGTACTGCAGAAGAAAAAACTGCAAAATCCAATCCAATTTATCGTAATCGATTAGTTAACATGTTGGTTAACCGTATTCTGAAACACAAGAAAAAAATCATTGGCTTATCAAATTATCTATCGAGCCATGAAAAAGATTCAACAAAAGGCAGAAACAAATCCACTATCTATTTTAGGTCAAGGTTACGTGGAGTAACTCCCGATAAAACAGTAAAAGTAAGACGTGTAGGTGGATCGACTCATCAGGTTCCCATTGAAATCGGATCCACACGAGGAAAAGCACTTGCCATTCGTTGGTTATTAGGGGCATCCCGAAAACATCCGTATCAAAATATGGTTTTAAAATTAAGTTCCGAATTAGTGGATGCTACCAAAGGGAGTGGCGATGCCATACGCAAAAAAGAAGACACTCATAGAATAGCAGAGGCAAATAGAGCTTTCGCACGTTTTCGTTAATCCATGAGCAGGATCTATATAGACCCATGGATCCATACATCTCGATCAGAAAAGAATCAACAGAAAAATGAAATTCCGAGTCATTCTTTTTCTTAGGAATTGATCGATATATTTCTCAAAACAAACGAAAGACAAATCTTATGGAATATGCTTTGATCCTATTCATAGGGATTCCTTAAAAATTCCAAAACGAGAAAGTTTGAAACAACTGGGGTTTTTCGTAGGTTGGATGCAGTTACTAATTCATGATCTGGCATGTACAGAATAAAAATTTCATTCTCGATTCTACGATAATTTTTATGAAAGCCTTTCATTTTCTTCTCTTTGATGGAGGTTTTATTTTACCAGAATGTATCCTAATTTTTGGCCTAATTCTTGTTCTGATGATCGATTCAACCTTTGATCACAAAGATATACCTTGGTTATTTTTCATCTCTTCAACAAGTTTAGTAATGATCATAACGGCCCTAATGTTCCGATGGAGAGAAGAATCTATGATAAGCTTTTCAAGAAATTCCAAACGAATAATTTCAATGAAATCTTTAAATTTCTTATTTTTACTATGTTCAACTTTATGTATTCCTCTATCCATAGAGTACATTGAATGTACATAAGGAGGAATGTTTCTATGCGGTGCTAAAGATTTAATAACTATTTTTGTAGCTCCCAAATTTTTTACCATATGTTCATACTTATTATTTGGATATATTAATAAAGATGTACGGTCTAATGAGGGTTCTACGAAATATTTACTCATGGGTGGGGCAAGCTCTTCTATTTTGGTTCATGGTTTCTCTTGGCTATATGGTTCATCCGGGGGCGAGATCGAACTTCAAGAAATAGTGAATGATCTTATTAATACACAAATGCATAACTCCCTTGGAATTTCAATTGCGCTTATATTCATCACTGTAGCAATTGGGTTCAAGATTTCCCCAGCCCCTTCTCATCAATGGACTCTTAACGTATACAAAGGAGTGTGGTTCGTTCAATAAATTCCTACCTCTCTGTCTTTAGAATGTTTGGATTTTAAAAAATTCCATGGACATGCATAAGAGAAATTCTATCCCCACTCGGACCAAGACCTAAATTTTACTTGTTTTAATAACAATCAAGGTGAAGAACAGTCAGGAACAACGAATCTCTTTATGATAAAGAGATTCCTTTTACAAGTTCGTTATTACGGGTAGTTCCTACAAAGCAGATGCTATATAGTTGATTCTCATCCTTCAGAGACTAGAAGTGTAATAGGAGCATCCGTCGACAAAAGAATCACCCTAAAATGATCATCTCATGGCTATTGAGAACGAATCAAATCAGATGGTTCTATTTCTCAATCTTTCTGACTTGCTAGCTACTACAGAACCAAAACTAAGGTCGAAAATGTTGGGATTGGTGCCCACAAATGAGATATTAGACATTGAGATACTTTATGTATTTATATTTTGTTGAAACATTGATATTAATTAATGTTCATTCTTTATAAGACTGTGTTTAGTTATGTTTAAGCTATGCTCTGAAACTGTCATCAACGAAAAGGGTGTTAAGAACAGACTTGACAAGATAATCCCTTGTGACAAGTTTGAAACCATTTGTTCGCAATCTAAAGATCGATAGAGCAATCGAATCTTATTATTGATTGTTAGCATGAATCATGATATCTCATCTTGTGATATAGAGAAATGTGACTCTATGATTCATACTAGGTATCTTATAGAAGATACTGAACAAGACCAGTGACACTTAGAAGCTCGAGACAAAAATGTCACACTCGAGTCTTCAAGTTAACAACTAAAGGAGTATTATGATACTTACCTTAATCCTGAAGTGAATATGTAATTGACATTGCACTTTGTGACATTTGATTCGTCAATGGGCAATGACTAAATTTTAGTTGCATCTGACCCGACTGTTGGTGTCACAAGGATGCAATGTTGGGTTACATGATTCACAGATATGGAATTCATGTAACAACAATGCAAATACATTAGTATCACACTATGCTTTGTTATGAGAGTGTGAATGAATAAACCTGGCCAGGTATTCAATTGAATGAGTTCATTCTTTGATTAAAACATGTGACATGTATAGACATCTCACTTTATGTTTTTCTCATTCACAAATAACAAAGGAGTTAGTGAAATAATAACTCGAGGGGTAAAACAGTAATTTTACATTCCTCTCAGTTACTGATACACATGAAGGTTAACATCGTAATATACTCCGTGGATCGTATGAGAAATTGTTTCATCATATCAAACATAAAAGATACGCACATGAACAGAGAGATTATCAATATTGGTCCTTTAGTGGAATCGACCAATATTAAGAGTTAAAAGACGGAAAAAGTTTGTGAACTTTTGTGTCCGTCCTTTATTCTAAAACTTCGTTCATGTGGGTCCATGAGGTCTCAATGATAGACACTTGGAAGAGATTAAAAGAACTTGAAAAGTTGATTTACTCATTAAGTATAAATTGTGATTTATATTGGGAAAGTTGTTTTCTTGAAACTCGATAAATAACTAGTTATTTATTTTGTTTATTGAATCACAAGATACCATCATATTGATGATGACATTCTCGAGTGATTAAATATGTTAAAAGAAGAAAACAAATTATTTCTCATTTCGTACTTATTCGATAACTACGAAATATATTTAATGATGTGTCATTAAATAATAATGAGAGTTCTAAATTAATTTTAGAAATTAAATCAAATAAATTTAGGAACAAAAAATCAAAGACATGGACGAGTAATGAGAGAGTGTTTGGCCGGATTCCTTAAGTGAATAGGGTCATGGGTTTGACCCAGTTTAAGCCCATTTATAACCTGTATAAGTAAGGCTAAGAAACCCTAATCACATACCCTAACCCTAGGTGATTTTCGGCAACCTCTCTCCCCTTTCCCCGTGTGCAATTCTCGGCCAAAATCCCCAAACAAAAGAGAAAAATTGTTTTTCCCTTTTTCATCTTTGATTTCCTAATTGTTCTTAAGAGTCCACACTCTTGATCTCAATATTTTCCTTGTGTAATATTGTTGATTCATCACTTGTGGTGTTTGAATAATTTAGAAAACTGTTTTGGAATTTTAAAATTGTTTTAAAAGGGTTTCAGCCATCACAAAACACTCTAGGTCGTTTTCTGTGCATTCTGGCGACCTCCCAGCCCCCAGATCCAGTCCGGCGAGAGCTACCAGTCAGGCGGGTCCAATCCGGCGAGACAGAGGCAATCCGGCGAGGCAGATCCAATCCGGCGAGTCTGTCTGTCAGGCGAGGCGATCCAATCCGGCGAAATCGAATCCGGCGAGGGCAATCCGGCGAGGTCATCAGGCGAGGGGTCCCAGTGATCTTCAGTCCGGCGAGGTCATCAGGCGAGGGGTCCCAGTGATCTTCAGTCCGGCGAGGACTCCCAGTCCGGCGAAGCTCCTAGTCCGGCGAGCTCCCTGTCAGGCGGGTCCCTGTGCGGCGACAGATCCCAGTCCGGCGAGTGACCAGTCCGGCGAGGGCATCCATTCCGGCGAGCTCCCTGTCAGGCGAGGAATCCCAGTCCGGCGAGGCTCCCAGGTTCTGTGCAATCCGGTGACAGCTCCCAATACGGCGAGGACTCTCCCGAGCAATCCGACGAACCTTTTCTCGGGATTTGAGCGTGACGTGGCATTCCGGAGATAGCTAGCAACGTCATAGTTGTTTACAACTATTTACGTAAGTCATTCTCAATTAAATAATTAAATATAAATTATATAATTGTTATATAAATTATTATTATTTGATTGAGCTTGTGTATTATAAATTGTTTATAATTACTTAATAAATTTTTGATGCCTTAGGTTGTTAAATATATTAAAACTGGTTTTAATATATTAGATCTAATTATAATTTTCCGCCACATAGGATGTGTATTATAATAAATATTGTTTAATTGTTAAATAAATTCCAACAAATGGTATCAGAGCTAGTAAAAGGCATTAAAATTTAGATTTAATGACTAGTTTGGAAATTTGTTTGACTAGTTGGTGTTGGCGTTTTGTATGAATGCATTATGAATGTTTTGTGTGTGCGCTTGTGAATGAATGGATCCTTATTCAATATGGCCCTAGGATGTTTTTATTCCGGTTATCGTCCCGGATTTTAATTTATTTAAAATTGTGAGCCTCATTTTGAGAGGACATGTATATTTGTAATTTATTATTGTAATTCGACGACGATGGAGCAAGAAGGCAGCACCTCGGGATTGGCCGCACGTTGGAGAACGTGTGGGGGCTAACCCGAGACATCCGATGACGCGTCATTCGAAGATGAAATTTAAAATGTTTTTATTTCATTTATTTACAAAAGTTGTATAATAGAAATGGGCCTATTGATAAGTTAAATAATTTTTAATATTTGATATTTAAATTTATTTGATCTCACTGCATATAACACTCACATGTCATATAGGATAGAACGCCAACATCATTAAAAATGAAATTGTTCATGTAGTTTATAATTAATAAAAGTTATGAAATAATTATAAACTGTTATAAATGAATATGATTCATTTGCAAAAACTAAGTGGGAGGGTTGTTTATCGTTGAAGCAACCCAAGGTCCCCGACACGAGTGAAATTAATTAAATATGTAATGAACTAAGAGTCACACATAGTGGCCCTCCCTTCAACGGGAGTACTTCGGAAGTATTTAATTAATCTCACTGTTAAAGAACTAAGCCTAAAAGAGAAGTTTTGAAACGGGGTCTCCACATAGGTGAACCGTCTTCAAAGCGACTTGAGTAAGGGCCCACGTGTCGGTTATACACTTAGACTTATGTTTTAAAGTAATCCTCACATAGAGGCTCTGCATTAAAAATAAGTGACCAAAATTTATGGTAATTAGTAAGAACTAGAAGTTGTGACTTCTTGGATGGTTCGAACTAAATAGTGATGAGTCACGACTGTGAAAGGAGGTTAATTATGGTTTCCCCATAGGAAAAGTAATTAACTATTGTTGTTCACAATACCATGAATTATTTTAACGCTTTCCTCACCATATTAGGATTGTTCATGCATGAATATAATTTGAAAATATAGCACATACTAAAGTCATTTATTTTATCAATGTTTTCAGCAAAATGTCTTTTAACCCACTACAAACGATTTTAAGTTCGAATAAACTCGAGGGTGAGAATTACGTTGACTGGAAACGTAACCTCGACATCGTATTGACGTTGGAAAAGTACAAGTACGTTCTCACGACCCCATGTCCTCCTGAACCGAGTGCTGACTCGAGCAAGGAAGACAAGGACGCCTTCGATGCGTGGATGAGATCTGATGAGATTGCTCGTCGCTACATTTTAGCATCGATGAGCAATGTGTTGCAACAATCTCATAGAGACATCGCCACTGCATATGAAATCCTGTTCAATCTCCATGAGATGTTTGGATGTCATGGGCGTCAGGCGAGGCAGCAAGCTATCCGCAGTTTCATGAACTGTAAGATGAAGCAAGGATCTTCCGTACGGGAACACATGCTATTGATCATGGGTCACCTGAACGATAAGGAGATTCTTGGTTCGGAGATTGACGGAGAAACCAAGATTGACATGATCTTGGAAACTCTTACGGAATCTTTTGATAGCTTTCGTCTGAACTACTCCATGAACAAGCTCAATTACACTGTGACTGAGCTTATGAAGGAGTTGCAGACTGCCGAGGAACTTCTGCCTAAGAACAAGAAGAAGTCGGGAGAGCTCAATGTTGCTGAACACAAAGCCTCGACCTCTGGTTCTAAGAGGATAATGAAGAGGCCCAAAAACACCAACCGAGCGGGTTCCAAGAAGCCTTACAAGAAGGCTGTGGATGCTAAGGGCAAAGGCATCGCAAAGGTGGACAAGTCTGAGCACAAGTGTCACCATTGCGGAGAGGCTGGCCACTGGCGGAGGAACTGCCCTACCTACCTCAAGAGTGTCAACGGGAAAGGTAAGATCTTTGTTACTCAAGCTTGTTATACTACAAACAAGGCATCGCCCTGGATTCTTGATTGCGGGGCGTCTGACCACGTTGTGTGTAATTTGAATGGTTTTAGGAAAACCAGGAGCTTAGGTGACGGAGAGTTCGGATTCAACTGGGGTGATGGAACGAAGGTCGGAACAAGATCTGTTGGGACCATGAAGCTCAAGTTTGGAAAAGAAACTTTATTATTGAATAATGTTTACTATGTTCCGGATTTTTGCAAGAATTTGATTTCATTTGGTCGTTTAGAAGACCAAGGTTTCAATTTTAAGATCAATAATGGTATTGAAATTTTTATTGATGATTGTTTTATTACTAAAGCTCAACGTGTGGATTCAATATATTACTTATATCCTGCTGAGCCGACAATCTTGGACACCAAAGTGAATGGTGATTCACTTAGGAAGCGTAAGACGTTTCATACTGATGAGACTGACGACACATATCTATGGCACCTGCGTCTTGGACATATTGGCCTAGATAGGATCAAGAGATTAACAAAGGATGGTCCTTTAAAATCTCTACACGTGGGAAGCCTTCCCACATGTGAATCCTGTCTTGAAGGCAAGATGACCAAGAGACCTTTCTCAACAAAGGATCTTAGGGCCACGCAAGTATTGGAACTAATACATAGTGATGTATGTGGTCCAATTAACATCCAGGCAAGAGGAGGTTACGAATATTTTGTAACCTTCACTGATGACTACTCTAGATTTGGTCAAATCTTCCTTATGCGACATAAGTCAGATACTTTTGAAATGTTCAAACAGTATAAGGCTTTAGTTGAAAACCAAACGGAGAAACAGATCAAAACCCTTCGATCAGATCGAGGGGGAGAGTACTTGTCTGGAGAGTTCGAAGACTTTCTTAGAGAAGAAGGCATTCATTCTCAGCTTACAGCACCTGGCACTCCGCAGCAAAACGGTGTGTCAGAGAGAAGAAATCGAACTTTGTTAGATATGGTGAGGTCGATGATGAGTTACTGATCGCTTCCTAATTCGTTCTGGGGATATGCCCTTGAAACAGCCGCTTACATTCTGAACCAGGTTCCATCTAAAACGGTACCTGGCACACCCTATGAAAGATGGAGTGGTAGAAAATCTGTTTTACACCATACTCGCATCTGGGGTTGTCCAGCACATGTGCTGAGACAAAAGACTAGCAAGTTGGCTAGTCGTTCAGAAGTATGCCTGTTCGTGGGATATTCAAAAGAAACAAAAGGGTACATCTTCTATAGTGCTGCTGAACAGAAAACGTTCGTTAGCACGAACGCTAGGTTTCTGGAAGCAGATTATATGAAGAATACGGTACCGAGAAGCAGACTTGTGCTAAAGGAACTGTTGGGTGAAGCAACTAGTACTTCACAAGATAGGACGGGTCCTATTCCAACAGTGAGAGAACCAAGCTCGGAATCAGAGATTCCTGCGCTTCGTCGTAGCAACAGAGTTGTGAGACAACCTGTTCGATACATAGGTATCGGAGAATCTTTTACTGCAGTTACAAACAATGAAGAAGATGATCCCGTATCATTTTCCCACACAATGCAGAGTTCCGAGGCAAACCTATGGCAAGAAGCCATGAACGTTGAAATGCATTCGATGTATGTCTACGAGGTCTGGAAGCTTGTAGATCTGCCTGAAGGCATCAAGCCTGTAGGCTGTAAATGGATCTATAAGAAGAAGAGAGGACCGGATGGAAATGTCGAGACATTTAAAGCACGACTTGTGGCGAAGGGGTACACACAGAAAGAAGGTATCGACTATGGGGATACCTTCTCGCCAGTCGCAATGCTAAAGTCCATCCGAACTCTCTTATCCATTGCTGCAGCCCTAGATTATGAAATCTAGCAAATGGATGTCAAGACTTCATTTCTGAATGGCAATCTTGATGAGCGCATATATATGGCTCAACCAGACGGGTTCATGGAGAAAGGCCAACAGGGCAAGGTTTGTAAATTGCTCAAGTCCATTTATGGACTCAAGCAAGCATCTAGGTCGTGGAATATTAGATTCGACGAGACTGTAAAGAGCTACGGCTTTGATCAGTCTGTAGATGAGCCATGTGTTTATAAGATGATAAACGATGGCAAAGTGGTTTTCTTAGTCCTTTATGTTGACGACATACTACTCATTGGGAATGATGTAGGAAAGTTGTCAGAGGTTAAAGTCTGGCTATCAAAGCAGTTTGAGATGAAGGATCTAGGAGAGGCAGCCTACATTCTAGGTATTCAGATATTTAGAGATCGAAAGAATCGTAAGCTAGCACTCTCCCAAGCATCTTATATTGATAAGATCATGGATCGCTTCAGTATGCAAGACTCCAAGAAAGGACAGCTACCTTTCAGGCATGGAGTGCATCTCTCAAACGAGCAGTCTCCCAAGACACCTCAAGAAGTTGAGGACATGAGACACATTCCTTACGCTTCAGCCGTAGGAAGTCTCATGTATGCTATGCTTTGCACGAGGCCAGACATATGCTACGCAGTAGGCGTAGTGAGCAGATTCCAGTCGAACCCTGGACCCGAGCACTGGGTTGATGTCAAGCATGTTCTCAAGTATCTTCGGAGAACGAGAAACTACATGCTTGCATATTCAGCTGGTGACCTAAATATGACGGGTTACACCGACTCCGACTTTCAGGCGGACAAGGATTCCAGGAAGTCCACATCAGGGTCTGTGTTCACCCTGAATGGTGGATCTGTGGTTTGGAGGAGTATCAAGCAATCTTGTGTTGCTGACTCGACCATGGAAGCCGAGTATGTGGCAGCTTGTGAAGCTGCAAAGGAGGCTGTGTGGCTAAGGAAATTCCTTATGTATTTGGAAGTTGTTCCAAGTGCAAGCGAGCCTATTACACTTTATTGTGATAATAGTGGGGCAGTCGCTAATTGTAAGGAGCCAAAAAGTCACAAGCGCTCTAAACACATAAAACGCAAGTATCACCTCGAACGGGACATCGTTCACAGAGGGGATGCTGAAGTCATGAAGATCTCAACGTTAGACAACCTTGCTGATCCCTTCACGAAGCCTTTAACGAGTAAAGTCTTCGAGGGACACTACTACAAAAGATACTTTTAGAAGCGACAGGGTGAATTAGAAGCGACTAGTCGCTTCTAATTAGAAGCGACTTTTGACAATTAGAAGCGACTAGTCGCTTCTAACTTCAATACCCCGATATTTACAAAATTATCAATATTTTGACAATTAGAAGCGACTAGTCGCTTCTAATAGTCATAATTACTGAATTTTGGCATTAGAAGCGACTAGTCGCTTCTAAAGTCGCTTCTAATGTCCCAATATTTTGGCTCCAAATTTTCTCCGCCAAAAATTTCGCTAAGTATAGATATTGGGGCATTAGAAGCGACTAGTCGCTTCTAAAGTCGCTTCTAATGCCCCAAAATTTTGGCTCCAAATTCCCTCCGCCAAAAATTTCACTAAGTATAGATATTGGGGCATTAGAAGCGACTAGTCGCTTCTAAAGTCGCTTCTAATGCCCCAAAATTTTGGCTCCAAATTCCCTCCGCCAAAAATTTCACTAAGTATAGATATTGGGGCATTAGAAGCGACTAGTCGCTTCTAATGTCGCTTCTAATGCCCCAACTTATTTAAACGTTGTCGTTTTGGTTATTAAGCGACATTAGAAGCGACTAGTCGCTTCTAATGTCGCTTCTAATGTTCCTAGGGCTTTAAATCGCGTGAGCCTCCCTTTCTCCCTCATTTCCTCACCTCACTCCCTCTCACTCTCCCTCTCACTCTTCCTCTTATGTTTTATTTGTATTTAGGCATTTGTGCGTTTGTTGTGGAATAGCAAGGGGTGTGGTTTCATTTCAATATCCGGGATTGGCATTATTTACCTTTTTGTCTTGGCGCTCGAATTTTCCCGGAAATATAAAATATGCCCGAACGTGTTGAGATTCAGAAACGTTAAAATATGACCACGTGGTACTACATACAAACTATTGTTGTTCGGTTTCAGTTTCGTATTTTTTTAAAATATATCATACGAAATAGTACTTTTTGATTTTATGTGAAATTTAATACAGCCATGTTCCTGAAGCTGTCTCCTACATGGAAGCTGTACTCAAGTCTAAAGTAATTATCACTACAATAATCATTCTTATTGCACTTGGAAGTTAATAGTATAATATATATATATTGTTTATATAATACTCACAATCTTTTTCTGTAGTTTATTTGGTTTGATTTAGTTTTTTGGTTAGAGGTTGGTTTATATGTAGTTAATTTTTTAGTTTTTAAATTTCTTAGTTTTGATTATACATTTTGTTAATATGTTTTAATAAGTATTGATAATGTTTTTAATAAGTTTGTTAATATATTTTACCTCTATTAAAATCATTTTTTAGTTAGATTTGTCAATTAATAAAAATATTTAATAATAATTTTAATTTATTAAGTAACAATTTTAATTAATATACCAAAAATCAAGAATTTTTTTTTTTTTGGCTGTTTGGGCATTAGAAGCGACTAGTCGCTTCTAATGTCGCTTCTAATGCCCAAATAGCCATATTTTCGTAGGCTTTTTTTTGAGGTTTCTAAAACATTAGAAGCGACTATAGAAGCGACTAGTCGCTTCTAATTTCGTCGCTTCAAAACATTAGAAGCGACTTTAGAAGCGACTCGGCTTTAGAGGCGAAACATTAGAAGCGACAATGTCGCTTCTAATGTCGCTTCTAAAGCCAAATTAGAAGCGACTTTTTGGCCTTTAGAAGCGACTTTTGTCGCTTCTAAAGGCCTTTTTTCTCCTAGTGGGACACCTAGAAGGATTGGGACTGAAGGCTCATTCGCATCTCCTTTGAGTCAAGTGGGAGTTTGTTGGGATTGGTGCCCACAAAGGAGATATTAGACATTGAGATACTTTATGTATTTATATTTTGTTGAAACATTGATATTAATAAATGTTCATTCTTTATAAGACTGTGTTTAGTTATGTTTAAGCTATGCTCTGAAACTGTCATCAACGAAAAGGGTGTTAAGTACAGACTTGACAAGATAACCCCTTGTGACAAGTTTGAAACCATTTGTTCGCAATCTAAAGATCGATAGAGCAATCGAATCTTATTATTGATTGTTAGCATGAATCATGATATCTCATCTTGTGATATAGAGAGTTGTGACTCTATGATTCATACTAGGTATCTTATAGAAGATACTGAACAAGACCAGTGACACTTAGAAGCTCGAGACAAAACTGTTTACACACTCGAGTCTTCAAGTTCACAACTAAAGGAGTATTATGATACTTACCTTAATCCTGAAGTGAATATGTAATTGACATTGCACTTTGTGACATTTGATTCGTCAATGGGCAATGACTAAATTTTAGTTGCATCTGACCCGACTGTTGGTGTCACAAGGATGCAATGTTGGGTTACATGATTCACAGATATGGAATTCATGTAACAACAATGCAAATGCATTAGTATCACACTATGCTTTGTTATGAGAGTGTGAATGAATAAACCTGGCCAGGTATTCAATTGAATGAGTTCATTCTTTGATTAAAACATGTGACATGTATAGACATCTCACTTTATGTTTTTCTCATTCACAAATAACAAAGGAGTTAGTGAAATAATAACTCGAGGGGTAAAACAGTAATTTTACATTCCTCTCAGTTACTGATACACATGAAGGTTAACATCGTAATATACTCCGTGGATCGTATGAGAAATTGTTTCATCATATCAAACATAAAAGATACACACATGAACAGAGAGATTATCAATATTGGTCCTTTAGTGGAATCGACCAATATTAAGAGTTAAAAGACGGAAAAAGTTTGTGAACTTTTGTGTCCGTCCTTTATTCTAAAGCTTCGTTCATGTGGGTCCATGAGGTCTCAATGATAGACACTTGGAAGAGATTAAAAGAACTTGAAAAGTTGATTTACTCATTAAGTATAAATTGTGATTTATATTGGGAAAGTTGTTTTCTTGAAACTCGATAAATAACTAGTTATTTATTTTGTTTATTGAATCACAAGATACCATCATATTGATGATGACATTCTCGAGTGATTAAATATGTTAAAAGAAGAAAACAAATTATTTCTCATTTCGTACTTATTCGATAACTACGAAATATATTTAATGATGTGTCATTAAATAATAATGAGAGTTCTAAATTAATTTTAGAAATTAAATCAAATAAATTTAGGAACAAAAAATCAAAGACATGGACGAGTAATGAGAGAGTGTTTGGCCGGATTCCTTAAGTGAATAGGGTCATGGGTTTGACCCAGTTTAAGCCCATTTATAACCTGTATAAGTAAGGCTAAGAAACCCTAATCACATACCCTAACCCTAGGTGATTTTCGGCAACCTCTCTCCCCTTTCCCCGTGTGCAATTCTCGGCCAAAATCCCCAAACAAAAGAGAAAAATTGTTTTTCCCTTTTTCATCTTTGATTTCCTAATTGTTCTTAAGAGTCCACACTCTTGATCTCAATATTTTCCTTGTGTAATATTGTTGATTCATCACTTGTGGTGTTTGAATAATTTAGAAAACTGTTTTGGAATTTTAAAATTGTTTTAAAAGGGTTTCAGCCATCACAAAACACTCTAGGTCGTTTTCTGTGCATTCTGGCGACCTCCCAGCCCCCAGATCCAGTCCGGCGAGAGCTACCAGTCAGGCGGGTCCAATCCGGCGAGACAGAGGCAATCCGGCGAGGCAGATCCAATCCGGCGAGTCTGTCTGTCAGGCGAGGCGATCCAATCCGGCGAAATCGAATCCGGCGAGGGCAATCCGGCGAGGTCATCAGGCGAGGGGTCCCAGTGATCTTCAGTCCGGCGAGGTCATCAGGCGAGGGGTCCCAGTGATCTTCAGTCCGGCGAGGACTCCCAGTCCGGCGAAGCTCCCAGTCCGGCGAGCTCCCTGTCAGGCGGGTCCCTGTGCGGCGACAGATCCCAGTCCGGCGAGTGACCAGTCCGGCGAGGGCATCCATTCCGGCGAGCTCCCTGTCAGGCGAGGAATCCCAGTCCGGCGAGGCTCCCAGGTTCTGTGCAATCCGGTGACAGCTCCCAATCCGGCGAGGACTCTCCCGATCAATCCGACGAGCCTTTTCTCGGGATTTGAGCGTGACGTGGCATTCCGGAGATAGCTAGCAACGTCATAGTTGTTTACAACTATTTAAGTAAGTCATTCTCAATTAAATAATTAAATATAAATTATATAATTGTTATATAAATTATTATTATTTGATTGAGCTTGTGTATTATAAATTGTTTATAATTACTTAATAAATTTTGATGCCTTAGGTTGTTAAATATATTAAAATTGGTTTTAATATATTAGATCTAATTATAATTTTCCGCCACATAGGATGTGTATTATAATAAATATTGTTTAATTGTTAAATAAATTCAAACAGAAAAGAGTGAGAAAAATCAGTCATTCATAACCATTGATGAAGGATTCCACAAAAAGTTAAGGATTAGAAATCCTTTTTTTATAAATCGAATGGATTTGGTCTTATACATACGCGAGGAAGGTAATGAAAAAAGAAAGAAGACGGGTTCTTCTTTCTTTTATGACTTAGGAGCCGTGCGAGATGAACGTCTCATACAAGGTTTTGAATGAGAGAAAGAAGTGAGGAATTTTCTTTTTCGACTCTGACTCCCACCCTAGTTGTTTCTTTTCTTTTTGTTACTTCGAAAGTAGTTGCTTCAGCTTCAGCCACTCAAATTTTTGATATTCCTTTTTATTTCTCATAAAATGAATGGAATCTTCTTCTAGAAATCCTAGCTATTCTTAGCATGATATTGGGGAATCTCATTGCTATTACCCAAACAAACATGAAACGTATGCATGCATACTCGTCCATAGGTCAAATTGGATATGTAATTATTGGAATAATTGTTGGAGACTCAAATGGTGGATATGCAAGCATGATAACTTATATCTTTATCTATATCGCCATGAATCTAGGAACTTTTGCTTGCATTGTATCATTTGGTCCATGTACCGGAACTAATAACATTCGAGATTATGCAGGATTATACATGAAAGATCCTTTTTTGGCTCTTTCAGTAGCCATATGTGTCTTATCCTTAGGAGGTCTTCCTCCACTAGCAGGTTTTTTTGGAAAACTTCATTTATTCTATTGTGGGTGGCAGGCAGTCCTATATTTTTAGTTTCGATAAGACTCCTTATAAGCGTTGTTTCTATATACTATTATCTAAATATAATTGAGTTATTAATGATTGGACTAAACAAAGAAATAACCCTGCACGTGCAAAATTATAGAAAGTCCCCTTTAAGATCAAACAATTCCATTGAATTGAGTATGATTGTATGTACGATAGCATCTACTATACCAGAAATATCAATGAACCCTATTGTTGAAATTACTCAAGATACCCTTTTTCGCTTCTATAACCTATGACATAGTTCAAGATCTATTCTTACTAACTGGAATCAAAGAATTAGTAGATCTGTTCCGCCCAAAATAAAATGGACTAGGGTTATGAACTTATAATTAATAATCTGAATATCGAGTGGATTTCATGATTATAAGTTCATTTCATACCAGATATAGTGTTATATGCATTCTAATTATGAGAAGGGGTCCTTCGAAATAAATAGATACTATGTTTACATATAGTAATCGGATTTGCTTTTTACACTCGTTATTTGGGACCCTATATCACCTCTTTTGACTTTTATTGAATCGAGAAATAGGTTTGACTGTAAATCTTTTTTATATAATATCTAGGGCATCCTCTGGATAATTCAAATCGAAGCAATTGGATGCCCGACTCGGGCCTATATGACATGACCGATCAATAGAAATACTCTAACACTCCACATTTGTCATATATTCCATACATCACACTAGATAGATATTATATTCATGGAAATTATGCCTTGATGGTGAAATGGTAGACACGCAAGACTCAAAATCTTGTGCTAAAGAGCCTGGAGGTTCGAGTCCTCTTCAAGGCATAATATTGAGAATGCTAATTGAATTGAAAGAAGTACGGCAGCCACGAAATCTTGGTGATCTTCTCTATCGAATGAATGGATAGTTCGCTTTGAAATCGTCTGCCCTGCACCCACCCCCGTATGCTTCAACAAGAATGAAACAAGGGTAGATTGATACAAAAGAAACCTCTATTAAAATTCCCACCAGCAGATAAAGTACGTTACATAGGCCATATTAGGGATTGTCGGCTTACCCATTCAGTGACTTTGGTGCATTCAATAATAGCGCTTGTTGGCGTTCCAGCTCCCCCCCTCCTTTCAGATCCTATCTGAAAGAGACTCGAGTACTTCTTGGTCGTGAATAGGACAAACTGCTCCATAAAGATCTTTTCTTCGGAATAAAACAATTAGAATTAGTCGGTCAACTGGAATGTGTATTATACATATAGGGGATTCTTAAATTGAGAAGATCCATTGACCTGAGACAAAGAGAAAAAGTTATCTATTTTCTTTAGTTAAACCAAAGATTCGTTATTATAGCAGATAGCAACCACCATTTCATCTGGGAAAATCCATCTTTTTCTCAACAATGTCGTTGTTATTTGATCGAATAGCGTTCCGTTAGATAGGAACAACTTTGATAAACACTGATAACTCTTAGATAAAACGGAATAATCCATTAGATAATGAACAATTGGTTCGAAGCCATCTCTGGCCATAAATCAACAATTCGAAGTACTTTTCTTCTGTATTCTTCATAAACCAGCGAGATGTAGGAAGATCTTTTTGGGAAGTAAGAAGCCCCTTTGACATCTAGTCATCTGCAAAAATTATCGATGTGAAAACACAGAGACAAAGGCCTGATCTTTGAATAGGAGAAAGAGTGGATCCGCAGGAACCCAAATGAATTGGCTTATTCGAAAAAACCTTGTTCTTGGAAGATCTATCTTGTGTCTGGTCCGGCATGGTTCCACCTTGCAAGAACTTTGAATCATTCTCTTGAAGACCATCCTCTTCATCATAAATAATCCGCTTGCCCCGAAATGACCTGGCCCAATAGAGAAATCCCAATTCATTGGGGCTTTCTATTTTATTGTATTGAAATCCCCAAGGCCGCCATATTTTAGGAGCCCAAACTATGTGATTGAATAAATCCTCCTCTATTCGTTGCGGGTCAAGGACTCCTTCTTCAAACTCTGATTTTTATTATTCTTAGAGAAATCTCTGATCAACCATATACCAAGATCCATTTTGCATAATATCTAAGGGATTCCTTGCTTCGGGTCGAAGAAGCAGTGTCACTCGATCATTATCAAACTGGCTGCAATCTTTTTATGTCTATGAGGATCCCACCAGAGTGCCTTCTACTTCTAATAGGTCATGAACTAGATCAGAATCATTCTCAATGAGTCCAGAAGAAGTGATCCCATTTTTTCATCGAGTTTGGATAGAGACCAAAGGTCTTGAGTGACCGATCTGGCAAAACAACTCAAAAGATAAAGAAGTATCATTAATTTCTTCATGCTTGTTCCAAGTTTGAGGTACCATTTGTACAAATAAGAAGCCCCTTCGTTACATGATTTTTTTCTTCATATAGATAGATATATGATCTATGGAGCAATTACTTAGAAGTACATTTTGTGCAACAATCCTTTCTATCTAATAGATTAGGATCCCACGATCGTGAACCGATCTCACCTAGGATCGCAAATCCCAAGTTTGTTGTTGAAGAGCAGATCTAATTAGATTAGTATCTGGAATTGATTTCTTCTGTGTAATACTAATCGATAGGGCCTCATCGGTAAGTGATGCAAGATCTCATACATTGGAACCTATGGTTATGGCCTTGAATCCATTAGTAAGGAACAATTTACTTTCCAAGCGAAATCCCCTAGTATATGAAACAGTGAAAAAGTATTTTCGTTGTTGTGGAATAAGAAGCGTTCATAGCTTAATGCATGTATTTAATTTATTCGGAGCTACTAGAGCGGGATCCACTTTTTGGGGAATATGAGTCGAAGAAATAACGAGAATATTTCTATTGAACATCTTTCACAATCCTTGGAGAGATAGTTCAGTAATAGACCGCGGTATAAATAATTTTACTCATTCACAATGAGATCATGAAAGTTTGGAATCTATATTATGCAAGGAGACATTGCTTTTGCTAATTCAAATTGAAGGGTGATATAAAACCGGACTATTTCCGGCATCATATCCATAGTTAGCACATTCATCATAGTTAGAAGCTTCAGCTTGGTATCAAGGTCCTGGTAGATATCATCGATATCGTCACTATCATCAAATATTGTCACTATCATCAATAAGCAAGCCCTTAGGCTTGTTATCCAGGAACTTGTTCAAAAATACTATAATGACAGGAACATAGGAGTTTGCGTCTAGCTATTTGACCAAAGAGGATCGTCCGGTTCCTATAGAACCTATCGCTAATATACCCCTAGAGAGGGCTAAGCGAAGAAAAAAAGGTTTTCCATGAGACGGGAAATGAAAACTATTAGCCACACACGAAACTTGTGAATAAGTGATTTTCTAATAATGAGTAAGGAATATCCGTCTTTCTGCTAAACAAGATGTATTGAACTCATAATTCATTAGATACTTTTTATGAATGTCAACTAAGTATCGTAAGTAAGTTGCTCCCGGTTGTTTAATCATTTCATAACAGGAGTCATTCGCTGGTAAATGATCATTATGAGTCCGACTCAATAAAATTTCAGCAATCCTTTTTTCTGTCTTTAAGGCGGAGAACTGAACAAAGAATTCTCTATCTTTATCATCGATCGAATCACTGTTCGAGACCCAGGATTCTATTTTATCATCAATCCAATCACCGTTTACTGTTTTTCTTTTTCTTCTCAATGAATAGGTCTCTTTACTTGTATGTCTTATATGTCTCGTATTTCTGGAAAAACGTGATTCGATTGATGTGATTTGGTATGATACTTATGAAATTGAGCATATCGATGAGATTGATATTCAAATATTTATACTTAGAACATATTGATTTGACCACATAAGTGGGACCGCTACCCCCTATCATGTTGCCCCCAGAAGCAGAACCCCGTATTTCTTCTAAAGAATCTCCTAATTGTTCTCGAGCAACTAAAAAGAGATTCTTTAACCAGAAAGAATTTAGTTCAGATGTAGGATACCTATCAAGAAGTTTCGCAACTCAATCATGTATGATGGAATCATCAAAGATTTGACCCTTTCGAACTTTGTCTATAACTCACTATAGGCTGGAGAAACAAAAAGAAGATGTTTACAAACGAAATATCCAACAACAAGAAAAAGGAAAAGGACTAAATAGAGGAACTCCAAAATATTTGTCGATCTCATATGTGTCGATATCAATGGTGAGTCATTATTTCGATGACATATTTCTTTGGACAGAAGAAGATTACGTAAACACTTACTCGAAATCTCACTTATCATATTCCATTGTGGAAGATACAATTTTTCTGAAGAATTTGCCATGATATATCTAATCCATGGATAATATCATCAGAAACAAGAAACAGATACAAATTCTTGGCTCCTACTTAGAATCGGCAATAGGCCTGAAAAAGTATCTAAAAATATTAAGTTTATATATTTGTATCATGTCGGAGTAAGGAACAATGGTATGTATGTTTGGAATATATTCTAGTTTGAGAGAGTTGAAAACGCACCATCTCGTTGAAAGCTTCTATACATCCGCCCTTTCTAAAGGCATTTCTTTATACAAAGGCCCTTTTTTCCTCTTTTCGATAGGTAAATATTTCTTAGAATATAGAGTGTGAATCAGACCCACGTTTTAATTGAAATTGAGATACTGATGCAAGTTCTTCCCTTCTGAATCAGACAGATTTATATCGGAAAGAGGTTGACAAAAAGTTCTTTCAAAATTGAATATTTTTCTCTCTTTTAGAAGTGTTCCAGAAATCTCTGTGATCGACTAAATAGCTCTACAAACGAATGGATCGGATCGACTTGGAAATTGGAAAGATTTGTAGAAGTTATACCTTTCGTCACCATTTTGTGGAAAATCGTTAAGTATGAATATGTTAGAGACCTGTAACTCGATTGGTGAAACAATATCTCTTCCAAAAAGCATATTTTTTTTACCGCCGTGAAAAGAAACTATTTTGTTACGAATGAACAAGATATTGAGGAATTGTGTATACGTATAATCATAAGTTTTTTTACGGACCTTTTCCACATAAAAAGGGAATCATTCGTTACAACAGAAGCATAAGTGATATGGATTATTCAAGAATCGAGGTCGATTTACTCTATAATAAGAAGATGTCAATGAGTTTCTATGAAATGGTTTCACGGGATTCACCCAATTGTCTTGATCGTGGGATATCATTGAGAAATAGGAATCTACGTTATCAAAAGATTTCCTGCGAATATTTTTAGTATGGAATGAGTCCATCGTTCCCTTTTCTATATTATTAAACAAAAAAGGTGATATTGTTCCTCCATTGATCAAGAATTGTGATTTTTGGGAAGTATCATGATCATCCAATAAGAAGGGTTTCAATATTTTCAAATGAATGATTTGCAGACCTATTGATTTTCTAACAATTAATTGCAGAGTTGGTTATTCGGACCTTTCAATTCATGGATGTGGATCTCCAACCTATGAATGGGGATATTCCCAAAACTCACAAAGAAAAAAGGAAGTGAGTTAGACAAAAAGAGAAGAAACTTGGACAAAAAGAAAAAAAGTGACGTAGACAAATCTTTTTTGTCGATAACCTCAAACCAATCAATCGCATATTGATTAATACGTATCAATCAAACACTACTTGAAATTGGCTCTTATGCTCATAAATGAAATGTTCATGTAAATTCTTCTTCCCATTAGACCATTTGTATCTATATGCATTAGGATCCCGATACATGGATCTCTCGGTTCGAGAAATAAAAATAAGATGATCAAATTGTTTCTTCTGAATCTTTTTCAAATTTGATAAATGTACGTTGATAATATATTTCATTATAGTTATATGATTCAGAGTATCATTTACTATTGATCCCCTCGAATCCCGTATTCTAAGTTGCGATCGGATCTATTCATTAAAAAGAATCGATTCAATAAATTTCTTATGTACCCGTAGGTGTTATATTGGAGTTGAATCAGATTTCTTATTGACCACCTCTATCATGTTGGTGTTAGCATGCCATTGTTTTTGGATCTTCAAAATCATTCCCGCAGGAGGCCCGGACTCAATATTTTCTGATACTTCGATAAAAAGATTCATTTTCTTCATAAAAAAATAGGAGGTAGAACCAATAAAGATTTCTTTTTATATTCATCCCTGGAGTTGAATACCTCATTCAAGAATTGTTTTTGATCAAATCTGTAGGAATCAATAGAAAGTGCAAATCCCTTATGATATACCTGATCCGGCTCTGTTATTGATAGAGTGAATAGATCTTCCCTTTCTTGAAATATATCTTCTAATTCAGAAATGTAGTGTTACGTGTATACCCTCCTATTCCGGCCATGGAATAGATGAAATAAATCCAAAAATTTATTTTTGTTCAACAATGAAATCTTGTTGGAACTGTCCATATATAGTTGATCCTTCGGGACCATATCACATCCCGGATATGATGAAATAGGATGAATTGAGACAATATTTTGTAAATACGTAATTATCTTGAATATATTAACTATTTCTTTATTTTCCGATTGCCTAGAAGGTACAAAAGAAACATCTTGGATTTTTTTTAGAATTTATGATCTCTAGTGGACCTCTGAGTAGGATAAATGGATCTGATCATTTGTCAGAAAAAAAAAGAACGAATGGATCTTGTAGAATTCCCAATAAATTCTTCGATTTCTCCCGGAAGCAAATGATTATCCATATGCTTCTCATGTTCCATGAATAGCCGGGATAGTGAGGAATATCTAGAAAGGCATTTAGGGAATTGGTATGATTATATCTCTGTTCGTTCAGTTTGAAGCAAGGAAGGATCCCAAAGAATTGATCATTCTTTTAGTTGTGGAATCTCTCTTTAATTGATCAATGTGTGATATTTTGAATCCTCATTACTAATGGAATCAAAATGATCTCTGGGTCGATCCAAAGATCCTTTCAGTTGGCTATAATCCATTTCTTGAACGAAACTAGATCTTGTCGAATAATATTGAATATTTAACGATACACTTTGTACCTTGCTAGAAAAAACGATCCTTGTTTTCCAACCACACATTGTCTAACCAAACCCAATTATCTCTCAATATGTTCCTCAAAAAATCAGATTTGTGCGGATTCTTCCCCCAACTAAAGAAGAGATCTTGGCGTAATTGCCACATATGAAATTGAGCACAATATTGCAAAGAGATAGCCCACTTGTTTCTCGAGAAGAAGTGGGGAACATGCTCAATATCATTTGATTGAGTAGTTGATCCAGCTCCTTGTTGTTTGAAGAAACCCTTTGCTTCAATTGCTTTTTTCACGAAAAGAAAACATGAGATAACAAATGCAGTCCTTTACTAAGATTTCAAATAGTTGTCCTGAATTCAAGTTGATTATTTTTTGCCTCTTCCTCGGAGAAAGACGATCAAACAATTCCCAATCATGGTCCTTCCGGATCAGATCATCCATATAATATACAAAAAGAAACTCCGATATTGATATCTTTCTCTTTGAATGAGATCTCAATTCCAGTGACGGTTTCATTAGATATCTTACAACTATGATTCCTCTTTTTTCCGAGAAAATTCCTCCACCATCGCGAGCCCAAGTTAGATTTAGGCATGATAAACTTTTTAGTTATTGGGAGAACCCAAGTACTCTCTTTTGGATCCAGGAAACAGCTCTCAGAGATCATTTTTCCTTTTGGAAGATACAGGAACAAAACAATTAACCTATTGATATTTGAAGACCCAAAATATTCTTTCAATGTATCATTTCTGGGACCAATGAATTCATAGGTATAGGAAGAACTTGTTGGAATAGGTCTAAGGTTAAAAAAAATTTATCATTAACACATTAAAGGCGGAATATAAAAAAAATTACTAGTAAAACAATTTTTACTAACCTAAACAAAGTGCATATACATGTTATAACTACAAACATTATTTAAAGTACTTGAATACAAACCTTTCTTGAATCTTCAAACTTGAAGCGTCTTGAGAAAAATAGATCTTCTTCCTTTGCTCGATTCCTTCACTTCTAATCTTGAACTTGAGAAACCTAAGGTTTCTATTACAAGAGTCTATAGTAAGGTTTCTATTACAAGAGTCTATAGTTGTTTAGAAGGATTTGTGTGTGGGCACAATTAAACAATATGAACCAAGAATAATTCTTGGATCATAAGTTAATTCTCTAGATCATGTATGGATCTATGTGAAAAATAAAAAGGAGTATTTTCTAGAGAGAGAGAGAGAGAGAGGGTCGGCCACTATGCAAGAACGAGCAAGGACAAAACTTGTTTCCACATCTCTATGTGAGACTCTATTTATAGAAGATGGAAAAATCTATAAAGGTCAATTATGCATTCATGAAAGAATAATGCATTCATGACACAATATTTGATTTTCTCTTCCCCTTACTCTCCTTAGATGGCCGGCCATACATTGTGCATTAGTGAGGAAATTTGTTTCCTCACTTAGCACATTCGATTTCTTCTCAACGAAATTCATTTCCCTTTTCCTTTTGGGTAATTATCCTTATAATTAAAGGGAAATAAAACTCTCCTCTTTTATGTATTTTGGCCGAATTCTATAGCTAGGGAAGGGGCATATAGATGATTCCTTATTTCCTTTAAGAAAATTCTTAAGATACCCATTGTTGAATTATTATTGCACAAAAAACGAAATTAATTTCGTAATGCCTTAAACGACTTTTCGGCTTCAGAAAATAAATTATATTTTCATCATATAGAAATATTCAAGATCTTATTTTGACATTCTCATCATTTTATGTCCATGTGGACAAAAATAACCTTTAAACATTTTCCGAGAAAAACTCTAGTTCAACATTTGAACTTATTTTGACTTAGCTTCTAGTTTAACAATCCTACTTTAATGACCTTTAATAGTGACCTTATGGATCAAAATGAACAAGGCTTAAGCTTCTATACTCGGACTCAAAAGTTCACAAACCTTTTCCGAGTATTAGCTTAATGTCAATTGACTCCACTAAAGAGTTGACACTGAAAACCTCTCGGTTCAAATGAATTTATTTTCTACTCAAATTCAACTTAATTATATTGAGTGGATCCATTGAATGTTATCAATGTTTACCCTTCATGAATATCATCAACTAGTTGGGATTTATAAAATTACCATTTTACCATTCAAGTTGTTATTTCCTCAACTCCTTTGTTACTTGTGAATAAGTTAAAAACAATGTATTGACGAGGAGCTAACAAGTCACATTGTTTCATCCAAATAAAGTTGCTACTTAATTTTGGATACTGCGCAGTTCATTTATTCACAATCCAAGTAATAAAGCATGAGGTGATATATATTCATCTCAGCAATCTTATACATGAATTCCATATCTATGAGAACTTCACAAAGTTTGTTCATGACATCTTCATAACTTAATATCTCACCAATTGGCCTAGTCTAGATCACATAATGAATCTAGAATTTGACTCTCTCAAATGAGAGTATTAATGCAATGAAATGACATGTCTCATTTCAGGATTTAGGTAAGCATGATGCAATTCATACATAGTGACCTTGAGATAGAAGATGTTAAATGGTTTGTTCTTCTATTGTCTCTAAAGGTGCACTGGTCAATTCAATATCTTCGAAAGATACACTGGAAGAACTATAGAGTTCTTAACTCTCTATGCCTCGTAACCAGACATCATAGATTCTTCCAACAATCACATTGGGATCAATAGTCCATTGATCTTTAGATTGCGAATATATCGTGTTAGTCAAACCATGAAAAGTTTGTTCACGCAAATCTACATTCGTCTCTTCATACATTGTTAGGTTTGATTAAGGACTATAAGACTATCTAATATCATAAATCTTCAATCAAACTAAAAAGGAATGAATGAACGTTTCTACTTTTATTAATTTAATCAAGAAATTACTATAGGGACTTTATAAAGATTTATATATTACATCAATATGTAAATAAACAATCTTTTTGTGGGCATCTCTGCTAACTGAAGTCCTATCAAATAGAGATTTTTTCTTTCGAGCATTTTTTGATTGTTCATACGATATATAAGGACCACTACTACAAATAGTAGTACACTCTTGATCATGAAATATCAATTCCTTGTTGAACTCTGTAAATGTGAATTGTGTGAAAGTAGAATACTCCAAATCCGGGATTCTAAGAGTTTTATCAAACGTTCTTGATAGAAAAAAATGTGAATGAAAGATACCACTGAATTCAATTGGGTCCATGAATCTAAGAAATAGTGAGAATTCTTGATATCTCTCAATTCGAAAATCTAGGATTGGAATTGATGTCCTTTCATTAAGATTAAGTCCTCCTAAATTGCATTGATATACCCTAAATAATTCATTTCAATTGGAATTTGGTTATTCGCCATGCACGAGGATCCCCGCTAAGCATCCATGGCTGAATGGTTAAAGTGCCCAACTCATAATTCGCGAATTCGTAGGTTCAATTCCTACAGGATGCACGAAAATGGGACCCTCCAATATAATAACTCTATTGGAATTGGCTCTGTATCAATGAAAGCTCATCATCCATACATAGCGAATAGGTGTAGTATATTCATATCATAACATATGAACAGTAAGACATAACAGTCTTATTAAGACTAGAACTCATAGGGAATAAAATTTATGGATGGAATCAAATATTTCGTCGTTACAGACAAAACTATTCCGTTATTGCGGAAAAATCAATATACTTTTGATGTCGAATAAGGATCAACTAGGACAGAAATAAAGCATTGGGTCGAACTCTTCTTTGTTGTCAATGTAATAGCTATGAATAGTCATCGACTCCCTGGAAAGGGGGGACCTTTTATGGGACATAAAATGCATTACAGGCATATTCCACCTTTTAGAACAAAAGGAACCTAAATCAAAATACTTAATAACATGGCGAGAAATTTATACAAAGCTTCTACCCCAAGCACACGTGAAGGAGCCGGAGACAGCAAAGTGAAATCCAATCCACGAAATAATTTGATCTATGGACAGCATCATTATGGTAAAGGTCGTAATCCCAAAGGAATCATTACCGCAGGGCATAAAGGGGGAAGCCATAAGCGTCTATACCGTAAAATAGATTTTCGACTGAATGAAAAAGATATATATGGTAAAATTGTAACTATAGAATACGACCCTAACCGAAATGCATACATCTGTCTCATGCACTATGGGCATGGTGAGAAAGGATATAATTTACATCCCGGAGGGGCTCTAATTGGAGCTACCATTGTTTCTGGTACAAAAGTTCCTATAAAAATGAGAAATGCCTTACCTTTAAGTGCGGTTTGAACTATTGGTTTGTGTAATTAGAAGTAACCAATTAGGTTTACGACGAAACCTAGATATCTATCACTGATCCAATTCGAGTACCACTATAGGATAGACCTCAATAGAAAACTGAAGAGTAACGGCAAAAAGTGATTGAGTTCAGTAGTTGCTCATATAAAATTATTGACTCTAGAGATATAGTAATATGGAGAAGACAAAATTGTTTGTAGCACCAACAGAACCAAAAGCCCCCTTGTCTCAAGGAGAGGAGGACGGGTTATTCACATTTCATTTGATGGTCAGAGGAGAATTGAAAGCTAAGAAGTGGTAATTCTAAGGATTCCCCCATGGAAAAATAGAGATGTCTCCTACATTACCCGCAATATGTGGAAGTATCGACGTAATTTCATAGAGTCATTCGGTCTGAATGCTACATGAAAAACATAAGCCAGATGAAGGAACGGGAAGACCTATGATTAGAAGATCATAACATGAGCGATTCGGCAGATTTTGATTCCTATATATATGTACTTAATTATATCATATATATAAGAATTATACAATATATAGAAAATCCACCTGTATATATATCATCATCTACATCCAGAAATCTGTATGCTTTGGAAGAACCTTGTACAGTTTGGGAGGGGTTTTGATTGATCAAAAAGAGTAATCGACTTTAACCGATATGCCCTTAGGCACGCCATACATAACATAGGAATCACACTTTGAAAGGGTGGACAATTAGCTAGAGCAGCAGGTATGCCCTTAGGCATGGCCATACATAACATAGGAATCACACTTTGAAAGGGTGGACAATTAGCTAAAGCAGCAGGTACTGTAGCAAAACTGATTGCAAAAGAGGGGAAATCGGCCACATTAAAATTTTGTTATGGGGAGGTCTGTTTGATACCCAAAAACTGCTCATCAGCAATTGGACAAGTGGGTAATGTTGGGGCGAACCAGAAACGTTTGGGTAGAGCCGGATCTAAATCTTGGCTAGGTAAATTCCCTGCAGTAAGAGGAGTAGTTATGAACCCTGTAGACAATCCCCATGGGGGTGGTGAAGGGAGGGGCTCAATTGGTAGAAAAAAACTCGTAACTATTTGGGGTTATCCTGCACTTGGAAGACGAAGTAGAAAAAGAAATAAATATAGTGATAATTTGATTATTCATCGCCGTAGTAAATAGGAAAGAAAATATAATTTTTTTCTTCGTCTTTATAAAAAAAATTATGAGTAATTTATTGTGGCACGTTCACTAAAAAACCCTTTTGTGGCTAATCATTTAAAAAAAATATGCTTAACATAAAAGGGGACAAAGAAATAATAGTCACATGGTCCCGGACGAACGACGGGAATTTAACCCACGAATGGTGGATTCATAATCCACTGCCTTAATCCACTTGGCTACATCCACCCCTATAATATAGTTATATAAAAATATTTGAATTAAAAATACTATATTAATTTTTTTTGATAAAAAAAGATTAAAGAAAAGGAGCAATACTTACTGTTTTTACTACAGTAAGTATTGCTCCTTTATTTTAAAAAACTGGTCTATAGTAATCTAATATTAGATTATTATCCATCTGTAGGTAATACTTCAACATCTATAAGGAAATTGTGAGCATTACGTTCATGCATAACTTCCATATCAAGATTAGCGTGGTTGATGATATCAGTCCAGGTATTAATTACACAACCTTGACTATCAATTACAGATTGATTGAAATTGAAACCATTTAAATTGAAAGCCATAGTGCTAATAACTAAAGAGGTGAACCAAATACCTACTACAGGCCAAGCAGCTAAGGAAAAGTGTAACGAACGAGAATTATTGAAACTAGCATATAGGAAGATCAATCTACCAAAATAACCATGAGAGGCTACGACATTATAGGTTTCTTCCTCTTGACTGAATCTGTAACCTTCATTAGCAGATTCATTTTCAATGGTTTCCCTGATCAAACTAGAAGTTACCAAGGAACCATGCATAGCACTGAATAAGGAGCCGTCGAATACACCAGCTACACCTAACAAATGAAACGGGTGGATAATGATATTGTGCTCCGCTTGGAATACAATCATGAAATTGAAAGTACCAGAGATTCCTAAAGGCATACCGTCAGAAAAACTTCCTTGACCAATTGGATAGATCAAGGAAACAATAGTAGCAGCTGCCACAGGAGCTGCGTATGCAACATCAATCCAAGGGCGGATGCCCAGATGGAAATTAAGTTCCCATATAACAAACTACAACAAGTAAGAAGTGTAGAACAATTAGTTTGTAAGGACCATCATTGTATAACCATTGATCAACAGAAGCCGCTTCCCAGATTGGGTAAAAGTGCAAAACTATAGCTGCAGAAGTAGGATAATGGCCCCATAAATAATATTTTTTCCATAAAGAAGAGAGCCAGAAATAGGTTCACGAATACCATCAATATCTATCAGAGGGGCAGCAATGAAAGAAATAATAAATACAGAAGTTGCAGTCAATAAGGTAGGGAACATCAAAACACCAAACCAACCTATGTAAAGTCGGTTTTCAGTGCTGGTTATCCAAACTGGAATACGTTTTTGGAAAAATTAAAGAAAGAAACTTTTCTTTCCCTATAAAGAATTCTTCCAAAAATTTTGAACCAAATCTTTTCAAAAAATTATACAGGAACAAAAAAATCTTGGATTACTCTATACAAAATTGAAATATATTTATTTTTATAATTTTTTGGAATAAAAAATCTATTACAATTATAATACTCTTGAAGAAAAAGCCCTAATAAATGCAAAGAAGAGGCATCTTTGACCCAACATCGAAGAGTTTGAACTAAGATATGCAGATGAATCGGATAGGGTATTAGTACATCTGAAGCATAAGTTAATTGTGTAAATTTGTCCTCTAAAAAAGAAAACATTGACTAAATTGATCATAAGAATGTAATTTGTCAAGTCTGTACTTAGCATTTTTTTCGTTGATGATAGTTTCAGAGCGTAGCAAACATACATAAAACAAACTTAATAAATAATGAATATTAAATTTTATTTAATGTTTTAGAAAAACCAAATACAAAATTATTTATAATTTCTAATATCTCCTTTGTGGGCATAAATCCCAACAAACTCACACTTGACTCAAAGAGTATGTGAATGATCGTTCAGTCCTAAGTCTTCTAGGTGTCCCCTGAAAACTATACTCGTGAAAGACTACGTGAAGGGATCAGCAAGGTTGTCCAATGCTGAGATCTTCATATGGCAACTTCTCTGTTGATGATATCTCGTACCAGGTGATATTTATGTTCTATGTGTTTTGAGCGCTTGTGGCTTCTTAGTTCCTTCAGTTATCAACAGCCTCACTGTTATCACAATGAAGTGTAATGCGCTTGTTGGCACTTGGAACTACTTCCAAGTACATCAGGAAAAATTTCCTACGCCAAACAGCCTCCGTTGTAGCTTCACAAGCTACCACATACTTGACTTTTATGGTCGAGTCAGCAACACAAGATTGCTTTATACTCCTCCAGACCACATATCCACCATTCGGGATGAACACAAATCTTAAAGTGGATTTCCTGGAATACTTAACCCCCTGAAAATTGGAGTCGGTATATCCCATCATAGTCATGTTAGAATAGATCTAGGGTTAAGAAAAAATTATCATTAACACATCAATGGCGGAATACAAAAATTTATTTACAAGTAAAACAATTTTACTAGCCTAGGCAAAGTGCATGAATATGTTGATATTTAAAAACATTATTTAAATTTCTTGAATACTAACTTTTCTTGTAGCTTGATCTTTGATGAGCCTTGGGAAAGGTAGATCGTCTCTTGCTCGTGACCTTCACACCTAAATGTGAACTCGAGAAACCTAAAGTTTCTATTACAAGAGTCTATAGAGTGTTTGAAGGATTTGTGTGTGGGCACTATTAAACATAATAACTCAAGAACAAATTTATGAGCTAAAGAGCTAATTTAAGCATAAGTCTAATGAGGACTTATGTGGCAAAATAAAAGAAATATTTAGAGAGAGAGAGATAGAGAGAGAGAGAGAGAGAGGAGAGAAAAGGGTCCGCACTAGAAAAACAAGAGCTCAAAAACTTGTTTTCACATCTCTATGTGAGACTCTATTTATAGGAGAAGGAAAAACAAGAAAGGGTATTCAAGACACAAGAAAGGGTATATGGCCGGCCATGTAATTGCATTAGTGAGGAGAATTTGTTTACTCACTTAGCACGTTTGTTTCCTTCTCAAAGAAATTCATTTCCTCTTTTCCTTTTGGTTAATTATCTTTATAATTAAAGGCAAATGAATTTATAGATGTAATTTTTCTCCTCTATGATGCTTGGCCAAAATTCTATCTATGGTGGAGCTTCTAGATGATTCCTTATTTATTTTAAGAGAATTCATAAAATACTCATTGTAGAATTAATATTACACAAATAATGAAATTAATTTCATAATGCCTTAAACAACTTCTCGGCTTTAGACCCAAATTTATATTTCCATCATATGAAAATATTTAAAATATTATTTTGACATTCACATCATTTTATGTCCATGTGGACAAAAAACCCTTTAGACATTTTCCGAGAAAACGTCTAGTTCAACACTTGAACTTATTTTGACTTAACTTCTAGCTTAACATCCTACTCTAATGATCTGTAATAGTGACCTTATGGATCCAAATGAACAAAGCTTGAGCTACCATACTCGGACTCGAAAGTACACAAACCTTTTCCGAGTATAAGCTTAATGTAAACTGACTCCACTAAAGAGTTGACACTGAGAATCTCTCGGTTTAAATGATTTTTATTTTCTACTCAAATTCAACTTAATTATATTGAGTGGATCCATTGAATGTTATCTATGATTATCCTTCATAAATATCATCAACTAGATGGGATTTAATAAATTACCATGTTACCCTTCTAGTTGTTATTTCCTCAACTTCTTTGTTACTTGTGAATAAGTTAGAAACAATGTATTGACGAGGAGCTAATAAGTCGCATTATTTCATCCAAATAAAGTCGTTACTTAATTTTAGATATTGCGCGGTTCATTTATTCACAATTCAAGTAATAAAGCATGAGGTGATATACATTGCATTTCAGCAATCTTGTACATGAATTTCATATCTATGAGAACTTCACAAAGTATACTCATGTCAACTTCACAACCCAATGCATCACCAATAGAGCGCATCTAGTTCACAAACTTGGATCTAGACTGTAGCTTTCTCACATGAATATATTGAAGTCATTAAATAACATATCTCATTTCAGGATTTAGATAAGCACGATGTAATACATAGTTACCTTGAGAAAGAAGAGGTTAAATGGTTTGATTTTACATTGTGTCTAAAGGTGCACTGGTAAATTCAGTATCTTCAGAAGATACACGGGAAGAACTATAGACTTCCTAACTCCCTATGCCTCGTAACCAGAAATCATAGATTCTTCCAACAGTCATACTAGGATAAATAGTTTGTGTATCTTTAGATTGTGAATATTTCGTTTTAACCAAACCATGAAGTGTTTGTTCACGCAAATCTACATTTGTCTCCTCATACATTGTTAGGTTTGATTAAGGACTATAAGACTATTTATTATCATAAATCTTCAAACAAACGAAAAAGGAATGAATGAACGTTTCGACTTTTATTAAATTAATCATCAAATTACAAGAAGGACTCAAGGGAGATTTATATTACATCGATATGTAAATAAATAATCTTCATGTGGGCATATCTGCCAACAAACTCCGACTTGACTCAAAGAACATGAGTATAGTCCTTCATTCCTAATCCATCTTGATGTTGGTTAAAGACCTTATTGGATAGGGCCTTAGTGAAAGAGTCTACCAGGCTATCAACCGATGATATCCTCTTCACCAGTCTCCGCGCTTCACGATCTCTCTAATAAAATGGTATTTCCTCTTAATATACTTAGAGCATTTATGGATTCTAGGTTCCTTTGAGTTAGCAACAGCCCCACTATTATCACAATAGTTTCATGGGCTCGTTGTCATTTTGAACGACTTCCAAATACTTAAGGAATTTTCTAAGCCATACAATCTCTTTGGATGTTTCACAAGCAGCCACATATTCTGCTTTCATGGTCGTGTCAGCAATACAAGATTTCTTGATACTCCTCTAAAAACAGATCCACCATTCAGGATGAACACATATCCTCAAGTGGATTTCCTGGAATCCCTTATCCGCTTTAAAGTCGGAATCAGTATACCCCGTCATATTCAGGTCAGTACCTAAATATGTAAGCATCAATTTCGTAGTTCTACGAAGATACTTAAGAACATGCTTAACATCAACCCAGTGCTTGGGTCTAAGATTCGATTGGAAACAGCTAACTACGCTAACGGCGAAACATATATCTGGTCTAGTGCACTACATAGCATACATGAGACTTCCTACGGACGAAGCATAGAGAATTTTTCTCATGTCCTCAATCTATTGTGCACTCTTGGGAGACTGGTCCTTAGAGAGTGAGACTTCATGTCTAAAGGGGGTTTAGCCCTTTTTAGAGTCTTGCATAACGAAGCCATCCATCACCTTATCTATATAATATGATTGAGAGAGCGACATGGTCTTGTTTTTTTGATCTAGAAAGATATGAATCCCCAGAATGTACGCAGCTTTCCCTAGATCATTCATATCAAACTGCTCAGCTAACCATGTCCTAACCTCAAATAATTTACCCACGACATTACCAATGAGTGATATATCATCGACATACAATACCAGAAACATAACATTGCCCTCGTGTATCAACTTATAAACACAAGGTTCATCTATTGACTGTTCAAAATCGAAGCTTTTTACAGTTTCATCGAATCTAATATTCCATGATCTAGACGTTTGCTTTTATCCATAAATGGATTTAAGCAACTCACAAACCTTGATCTATTGACCACCTTCCACAAAATCGTATGGTTGAGCCACAAAAATGCGCTCGTCAAGATTTCCATTCAGAAAGGAATTCTTGACATCCATTTACCAGATCTCGTAATCGAGAGCGGTAACTATGGATATAACTATGCAGATAGATTTAAGAATTGCGACAGGCGAGAAGGTTTTTTCATAATCGATACCTTCCTTTTGGGTGTAGCCCTTAGCCACTAGTCGCGCTTTGAACGTCACAACGTTCCCATCCGCATCCTTTTTTTTCTTATAGATCCACTTACATCCTACAGGTTTAACCCCTTCAGGTAGATTTAAAAGTTTCTAGACTTTATTGACATACATCGAATGCATCTCAAATTTCATGGCGTCAAGCCAAAGGTTTGATTCAGAACCACCCACTGCTTGGCTGTAGGAAACAGGGTCATCCATGTCAGAGACGGCTAAGAGAGATTCGCCATAAGACATGTTCATCTCGGGCTTTTCAGAAATTGTCCCACTATATCGAAGTACTACTTGATGAGGTTCTGAATAGTTATGATGGGTTTTAGTTTGGGTAAGAATAGTTCTTACAGATGAGGCAGAAGCTTCCTCACCCAACTTTTCTTCAAGCACAATTTTGCTTCTAGGTTTCGCATTTTTCATATAGTCCTCCTCAAGGAAACGAGCATTAGTGCTGACAAACGTTTTGTCATCCTCGGGACTATAGAATGTGAAACCTTTGAATTCGTTTGGATATCCAACGAATACACATAATTATGACCTACTAGCCAACTTGCTAGTCTTTTGCCTAAGCATATGTGCAGGGCAACCCCAAATTTTGATGTGTCTTAAACTAACTTTACGGCCAGTCCATCGTTCATAAGGAGTATCAGGGACCGTTTTAGACGGAACTTAGTATATAATGTATGTTGCAGTTTCGAGGGCATATCCCCAAAAGGAATTAGAAGTGAAGAGTAACTCATCATCGATATAACTGTCTCCATCAGGGTTTGATTCCTTCTCTCTGACACTCTGTTCTGTTGAGGTGTGCCAGGTGCTGTAAGGTGAGAAGCGATGCCTTCTTCTTTAAGAAATTCATCAAACTATTTAGACAAGTACTCACTACCTCGATCGAATTGAAAGGTTTTGAACTGTTTCATAGTTTGCTTTTCCGCTAAAGCCCAAAAAACCTTAAATATGTTAAAGGTCTCACATTTGTGTTTGAGTAAGTAGACAAATCCATATCTCGAGTAATAATCGGTAAAGGTAACAAAGTATTCGTATCCTCCCCATGCCTGAAATCTGAGTGGACCACATACATCAGAATGTATTAGTTCTAGCAACTCAGTGGCTCTTCGACCTTTATCAGAGAAAGATTGCTTGGTCATTTTTCCTTTTATACGGGATTCACAAGTCGGCAGTAAGCCTATTGCAAAGGCTTTGAGTGGACTGTCCCTCACAAGTCTCTTAATCCTATTTAGACTAATATTGTCAAGTCTTAAGTGTCAAAGATGTGTTGATTTTATTAGATCAGTGGAGTCATTAGGTTTGATACTCTTTGGTTCCCTAAGTAGATCATTATCTATTTAAGTGTCTAACAGCAAAGGTTGTGTAGGGTAAAGATAGTATAAACCATTCTTCATACAGGCATATGTGACAAATGAATTGGAAAAATAAATACGAATTCTATTATCAATAAATTATAAATAATAATTCTGCTCAACAATTTGAGCTACATATATTAAGTTTTTCCCAAAGTAAGGAACAAAATACACATTATTTAAATTTAAAGTTCTGTCTTCAAAAGACAATGTCACGGACCCCACAGCCTTAGCAGACACCAAGCTCCCATCACCCCACTTGAAACAGAAATCGCCATCCTCTAAACTTTTGCTTTTCTTGAACCCATTCAAGAGCAACAAATATTGTTAGTAGCCGCAAAGTCAAGAATACACGATGATACATTATCAGCTACTAAACAAGTTTAGGTAATCAGTACAATACATTTCCCTTTAGTCTTGAGGTAGGCAGTACAGTTCCTATGCAAGATCCTTCAAAGGTGTAATTCTCCTTAATTAACTCGGTAACAGTGTACCCTATCTTATTGATGGAGTAGTTCAGCTTGAAAGTATCAAAATATTCAGGGAGAGTTGTCAAGATCATATCTATTTTGGTTTCTCCATCAATCTCAGATCCAAGGATTTCCATGTTATTGAGATAACTTATGATCAGCATCATATGTTCTATAACAGGTTTCCTAGGTTTCATACGACAGTTCACAAACTATCGAACGTCTTGTTATCTAGCCTGATGCCCTTGCCCTCCAAACACCTCATGGAGATTGAAGAGCATGTTATAGGCCGAGTCAATATCACGATGTTGTTGTTGCAACACATTGTTCATCGATACTAGAATATAGCACCTCGCAATCTCATCGGATCGGATCCAGGCTGCAAGGGCTTCCTTGTCCTCTTGAGTCAAAACATCATTCATTTCAGGAGGACATAGGGTGGTGAGTACCCATTTTTGCTTGTCCACGGTAAGGATGATGTCTAGGTTACGTTTCCTATCTACGTAGTTATCCCCTTCTAGTTTGTTTGAGAAAAGGATAGTAAAGAGAGGGTTTAAAGACATGTTGCTGAAAGTTGAAACAATTTATGATTAGTCTTTTGTTTAGGATTTTAAGTTTAATATTGAACAGAATAAATGTAAAGATGCTATGAACAAAATGAAAATTTACTCCTTCAAGGGAAGGCCGCAAAGATTCGCCTTTCATAAGTAAATGACACATCATTAATGCATAGTCATGATGACAATACATCAATGCTTTGACTACCCACCTTATATATAAGTTTGATCACTCAAATCTTTTCGCAGGGTCTCAAGGGAGGAATACTAGAGATTGAGTCTAAGTGTGTAACCAAGCACTTAGTTAAGGAAGATCTACTTTGAAAGCAATCCATCGAGGGGAGGCGTTGTCTCATCATTTCACTTTTGAACATAGCTCTACAAGCAATGTCAAGGGCAATGCGTCGTTGAGTACTCTCATTAAAGAGAGGGTAACGAGGGTGACTCTTAGTCTGGCGACATGTGCACTTAGTATTAGTGTTGGGGATCGTGGGTTGCAAATAATAAGTACAACCCTCCCACTTAGTTTTTATGATAGGCACATCCTCTCTTGTACGTTTTGAAACACGTTTTCATGAGTAAAGAGATATAGTGTGGATCACTAGAAAAAAGAACCTTAAAATCGATATTTGTGATGGGAGAGCAGTGTTAATGCACTAAGGCACAAGGAACATACTCGGATCTTTCTTTCTATTAATTTTATTTTTCATAAGGAAAGTGTGTGAGATTCATAAATCTTCACTTTTGCACTTGAAAGTTTTTGAGATTTAAAATCTCCTAAAACTAAATTCTTGGTCTTCTTATCATCTTACTTCAGGGAATCTTCATGGTGGTTAAGTGCGTGAACGTCGATAAACCACGATGGCATCAAGAAGAGGGGAAGGAACTAGGAGTCGCAAATCCGGATTCAAAATCCAGGACTCGTGGAATGCCTTACAACTCGGACTTAAAAGGTCATAGATCACACATCCGGTATCCGATTGGGCTGAAACCATTTTCACTGGATAGCTAACTTCCGTACATTTAATTTTTTAAGAAATACTAATTTTTAAGTTCCGAGAAAAGAGTTATGACCATTTTACTGAGCCATAACAAGTTGTCCATAAATTAAAAAACAATTAAAAGTACGTCGGATCTAGGTGTATTGGGAAAAGAAGTTTATTCAAACATTTATTTATTTGTTTTTATTTCAATTTTGTGTTCTATTAACATATTAATAATTTAAAAAAAAACAATATACTATAAAACATTCAATAACAAATTTAAACTAAAAGTGCAATAAACTAGTTTAAATAATGTACATAAATTTTCAAACTTGTCAAAAAATTGATCGAGTATACTAAACATAAAATATTAAAAACTGTTTTTAATGTATTTATATAGCATATTTAACAAGTGGAAATTGACATTAATTTAATTTTAGAGGTCGCACCAACAAATTGAAATTGTCTAAACTCTAGTCTTTGCAAAATCATTATTCAAGTAATTTTTGTAAACTATTTTCGTATAATGATTTTAAATAAAATGTACATGCTTAAACTTTAACATATGCTCTAATACCATTTGTTGGAATTGGTCTAGGGTTAAGAAAAAATTATCATTAATATATTAATGGCGGAATATAAAAATTTCTTTACAAGTAAAACAATTTTACTAACCTAGGCAAAGTGCATGAACATGATGTTATTTAAAAAAATTATTTAAATTTCTTGAATACTAACATTTCTTGTAGCTTGATCTTTGATAAGCCTTGGAAAAGATGGATCGTCTCTTGCTCGTTACCTTCACACCTGAACGTGAACTCGAGAAACCTAAGGTTTCTATTACAAGAGTCTATAGAGTGTTTAAAAAAATGTGTGTGGGCACAATTAAACACAATAACTCAAGACCAAGTCTATGAGCTAAAGAGCTAATTTAAGCCTAAGTCTAGTGAGGACTGAGGTTGCAAAATAAAATATATATTTAGAGAGAGAGAGGAGAGAAAAGGGTCCGCCACTTTAGAGAAAAATAAGAGCTCAACAACCTGTTTTCACATCTCTATGTGAGGTTCTATTTATAGGAGAATGAAAAACAAGAAAGGGTAACTACCATTTCCTATTGTGTATCAATGACACAATATTTGATTTACTATCCTCTTTCCCTTGTATATGGCCGGCCATATAATTGCATTAGTAAGGGAAATTTGTTTCCTCAATAAGCACATTTGTTTCCTTCTCAAAGAAATTCATTTCCTCTTTTCCTTTAGGGTATATATCTTTATAATTAAAGGCAAAGGAATTTCTAGATATAATTTCTCTCCTCTATGATGCTTGGCCAAAATTCTACCTAGGGGGGAACTTCTAGATGCTTCTTTATTTATTTTAAGACAATTTTTAAAATACTCATTGTAGAATTAATATTACGCAAATAATGAAATTAATTTCATAATGCCTCAAACGACTTTTTCCGAGTATACTCGGACTCAAACGTTTTCCAAATGAACAAAGCTTGAGCTACTATAATCGGACTCAAAATTTCACAAACGTTTTCCGAGTATTAGTTTAATGTCAAGTGACTCCACTAAAAGGTTGACACTGAGAATCTCTTGGTTCAAATGATTTTATTTTATACTCAAATTCAACTTAATTATATTGAGTGGATCCATTGAATGTTATCTATGATTACCCCTTCATTAATATCATCAACTATATGGGATTTATAAAATTATCATTTTACCCTTCTAGGTGTTATTTTCTCAACTTCTTTGTTACTGGTGAATAAGTTAGAAACAATGTATTGACGAGGAGCTAACAAGTCACATTATTTCATCCAAATAAACTCGTTATTTAATTTTTGATACCGCGTTGTTTGTTTATTCACAATCCAAGTAATAAAGCATGATGTGATATACATTGCATTTCAGCAATCTTGTACATGAATTCCATATATATGAGAACTTCAAAAAATATACTCATGTCAACTTCACAACCCAATACATCACCATTAGAGCACATCTAGTTCACAAACGTGGATCTAGAGTGTAGCTTTCTCAAATGAATATATTGAAGTCATGAAATTACATGTCTCATTTAGGGATTAAGGTAAGCACGATGCAATTCATACATAGTGACTTTGACACAGAAGAGGTTAAATGGTTTGTTCTTACATTGTCTCTAAAGGTGCATTGGTCAATTCACTATGTTCAGAAGATACACTAGTAGAACTATAGAGTTCCTAACTCTCTATGACTCGTAAACAGGCATCATAGATTCTTCCAACAATCATACTAGGATCAATAGTCCGTTGATCTATAGATTGTGAATATTTTGTTTTAGCCAAACCATGAAGAGTTTGTTCATGAAAATCTACATTTGTCTCTTCATACATTGTTTGGTTTGATAAAGGACTATAAGACTATTGAATATCATAAATCTTCAAACAAACGAAATAGGTATGAATGAACGTTTCAACTTTTATTAATTTAATCAGCAAATTACAATAAGGACTTATGAGATATTTAAATTACATCGATATGTAAATATATAATGTTCTTGTGCCATCTCTGCCAACAAGTTAGGTCATCACCTGAGTATGCAAGCGTATAATTTCTCGTTCTCCGGAGATAATTGAGAACATGCTTGACAGCAACCTAGTGCTCGGGTCCAGGATTCAATAGGAATCTACTCACAACGTCCACTACGTAACAAATATCTGGTCTAGTGCCAAGCATCACATACATGAGACGTCCAATGGTTGAGGCGTAAGGAACATGTCTCATGTCCTCTACCTCTTTAGGAGTCTTGGGAGACTGCTCACTAGAAAGATGCACTCCATATTTGAAAGGTAGTTGTCCTTTCTTGGAGTCTTGCATACTGAAGCGATCGATTATCTTATCAATTTAAGATGCCCGAGAAAGCGCTAACTTTTGGTTATTTCGATCTCTAAAGATCTGAATCCCCAAAATATAAGCCGCTTCTCCAATATCCTTCATTTCAAATTGCTTTGCCAACCAGATCTTAACCTCTGATAACTTTCCTACATTATTCCCAATGGTCATCTAGATATAGGACCAGCAAAACCATTTTTCCCTTGTTTATCGTCTTATAAACACACGGCTCAGCTGCTGACAGATTAAAGTCGTAGACTTTCACAATCTTGTCGAATATGATATTCAACGACCTAGATTCTTGCTTCATTCGATAAATGGAATTCATCAACTCACAAATCATGCAGTCTTGGCCTTTCTCCATGAACCCGTCTGTTTGAGCCATGTAAATGCGCTCGTCAAGATTTCCATTCAGAAATGCATCTGCCATTCAGAAATGCATCTTGACATTCACTGCCAGATTCCCTAATCTAGGGCGGCGGCAATGGATAAAAGAGTGCGGATGAAATTCAGCATTGCGACTTGCGAGAAGATATCCTCACAGTCAATACCTTCCTTTTTGGGTTAAACTTGTTCGCCACAGGTTGTGCTTTAAATGTCTCTACATTTCCATCTGGTCCTCTTTTCTTCTTGTAAATACATTTACATCCAACAGGTTTAATATCAGTGTTGGGGTAGGACTCATCCTAACTTGTAAAGTACTCGTTACTTCACCAAAAAATTCCTTTATCACAAGTCTGCTCCTCGGTTTTGCATTCTTCATATAGTCCTCTTCAAGAAACCTAGATTCCGTGCTAACGAATGTTTTCTTATCAGGAGGACTATAGAAGATGTACCCTTTCGTCTCTTTCGGATATCCTACAAAAAGGAATAATTATGAACGACTAGCCAACTTGCTAGCCTTTTGTCTCAGCACATGTGCTGGACAACCCCAGATTCTAATGTGGTTTAAAACTGATTCTACCACACCATCTCTCAGAAGGTGTTCCATAAATTGTCTTCGACGGAACCTGGTTTAGAATGTAAGCTGCCATTTCTAAGGCGTATTCCAAGAATGAATCAGGAAGTGATGAGTAGCTCATCGTTGACCTCATCATATCTAATAGAGTTGGGTTCCTTCTCTCTAACACACTGTTTTTCTTTGGGGTGCAAGGTGCTGTAAGCTGAGAAGCCTACTTCTTTAACAAGATCTTTGAACTCTTTAAACAAGTACTCTCCCCCTCGATCTAATCGAAGGGTTTTGATTTGTTTCTCTGTATGCTTTTTGAACAATGTCCGATACTATTTAAACATTTCAAAGGTATTGGATTTTTTTTTGCATAAGGAAAACATAACCAAAACGTGAGAAGTCGTCTGTGAAGGTTATGAAGTATTCGTAGCCTCCTCTTACATGGATATTGATCGGTCCATATACATCACTATGTACGAGTTCCAATACTTTTGTGGCTCTTAGACCTTTCGAGGAGAAAGTTCTCCTGGTCATTTTTCCTTAAATACATGATTCACACGTGGGCATGGATCCCATAATTGGAAGTTTCATCGTACCATCCTTTGTCAATATCTTAATCCTTTCAAGGGAAATATGTCCAAAATGTAAGTGTCATATATATGTGTCATCAATTTCATCACTACGAAACCTCTTACGCTTCCTTAGTGAATCATCATTCACTTTGGTGTCTAAGATAGTCGGCTCATTTGGATACAAATAATATATTGAATCAATACGATGAGCTTTAGTAATAAACGAATCATCAATTTAAATATCAATATTGTTATTGATTTCAAACTTGAAAAATTGTTCTTCTAAACGACCAAAAGAAATAAGGTTCTTGCAAAAATTCGTAACGTAATAAACATTATTCAATAATAAAGTTTTATTCTCAAAATTCAAATTCATGGTCCTGACTGATCTGGCTCCGTTTTTTGTTCCATTGCCCCAGTGGAACATGAACTCCTCATTACACAAGCATCTAGTTTGACTAAAAACATTCAAATTACACAAAATATAGTCAGAAACCTTGCAATCTAATATCCAGGGCGATTCTTTGTTTATAATGTATCATGCCTGAGTGACGAGACTCATACCTTTCCGTTTGACGATCTTGAGATAGGTAAGACAATTCCTTCGCCAATGGCGACTTCTCCGCAGTGGTAACACTTGTGGTTAGACTTGTCAACCTTTGTGATGTCCTTGCCATTAGCATCTGAAGCCTTCCTGTAAGGCTTCTTGGATCTCAATCCATTAGAGTTTTTAGGACCTCTCTTCACCTTCTTGGAACCAGAGGTGGAATCCCTATGTTCAGCAACATTTGTTGGGATTGGTGCCCACAAAGGAGATTTAAGACATTATACATACTTTGTATTTGATTTTGCTGAGACATTAAATAAAGTTAAATATTCATTCTTCATTTAAGTTTTTGTTTATGTATGTTTGTTACGCTCTGAATTTGTCATCCACGAAAGGGGTACAAAGTACAGACTTGACAAGATAGCCCCTTGTGACTAGTTTAAACATTTGTTCGCAATCTTAAGATTGATGGACCAATCGAATCTGCGTAATGATTGTTTGAATGAATCATGATATCTTATCTTGTGATATAGAGAATTGTGACTCTGTGTTTCATTCTTGATATCTTATAGAAGATATTGAACAAGACCTGTGATACTCTGAAGCTCGATAAAACCGTTTAACCACTCGAAACTTCAAGATCACATAGGAGGGGTATATTGGTAATTACCTAAATCGTGAAGTAAATGCATGATTGATGTGACACCTTATGACATTTGATTTATTAATGGGCTATGGCTAAAATTATAGTTGCATCTGACCCGACAGGTGGTATCATAATGTTGTCAGATTGGGTTATGTGATTCAGAGATACGTAATTCGTGTTGAAACAATGTTAATGCATTAGTATCACACTATGCTTTGTTATGAGAGTGTGAATGAATTAACTTGGTAATCAATTCATCGAATAAGAACATTCTTTGATTAAAATATGTGACATGTAAAAACATCTCACTCTATGTTTTTTCTCATTCACAAATAACAAATGAGATATTAAAATAATAACTCGGGGGTAAAATGATAATTCTACGCTCCTCTGAGTTATTGATCCACATGAAGGGTAATATCATAAAGTACTTGTAGATCATGTTAAGAATTTTTTTTGTCACATCAAAGGGAAAATATATGCATATGAACTTAGAGAGTTTGAATATTAGTCCTTTAGTGGAATCGACTAATATAAAGAATTAAAAGACGGAAAAGGTTTGTGAACTTTTGAGTACTACCTTAATTCTAAAACTTCGTTCATGTGGGTCCATTAGGTCTCAATGATAGACTCTCGGACGAGATTTAACGAACTAGGAGGATTTGATTTTCTCAATTAAGTAAATTGTGATTTACACTAAGAAAATATTTTTCTAAGTATTTGAATAACTAATTTGTTATTTATTGTTACATTTCTTTAATGAATCATATTATGTTATTATATGGATAATAACATATTTAAATGATTGAATAAAAGATAAAAATAAATATTTTCTCGTTTCGTACTACTTTGAAGAGTTCGAAAATAATTGATGATTTGTCATTAAATAAATGAGACGTTCTAAATTAATTAAATATTATTTTAGAAATAAATCAAAATAATTTATACGAGTATTTAAGGATGTCACTCGACCAAAATAAATATTTAGGTCGAAAATTAATTTATGAAATTAATTTAAAGAAACAACGGGATTAAGTTTGACTAATGGGTTTGACCGAAGAAAAGCCCACTTTCTCTCTCTATTTAAAGGGTTTTCAAAACCATAATAAAATGAACCCTAACTCTAAATCTCAGCCAAACCCTTTCCCTTCCTTGTGAGAGTGTTGGCCGAGAATTCCCAAGAGAGAAAGAGATCAAGAAACATTTTTTTGATTTCCCGAGTGACCCCGAGTACTCTTCTTTGTTCAATCGAAGAGCCCACCCTCTAAATCTCCCAAAAAATGAGGGAACTATCATGAATCCTCTATTGGTGTTTGAGTGACGCTATGGTTGCAGCAGGTCACTCGAAACGCGAAGAAATCAAGAAAAATAGAGCGAGACTCATTTCAGCCTGCTGGCTAGATTGGGTCGCCGAATTTGAGATTCTCGCCGGACACAAATTGTGCCTAACTCACCATGGGAGTTTGACAACGAACCTAGCCAAGCCACTTCACAGAAACCTACCCCTAGGTCCCTTCTACGTTCCTGCACAGGTCCCGGAACACAGATCCGCCAGAAGAAGCCACAGCACCGCAGGCGCATTCCTAACCAGCCAGCTAGAGTCCAATCCGGCGGGTCAGTTTTGCCTATTTTTGCAGGAGGCTGATTTTGAGAATATTTTCGATGAGGCCTTCCAGAGTTAGCTAGCAACTTCCGAGATTATTTACAATCTCAATTGTAAGTTTCCTAAAACGAATTGGATCTGAAAATTAAGTTTATAAATGTGTTTATAAAGTGTTAAGTCGCTTTTATTCAATTTGTTGACATGTTTAGAATAAATGGTTTATTGACATGTTACTGATTTTTAATGCCTAGGTTATTAGTTTATTAAATGAGTTTTAATTCATATCATATTATATAATTCCGTCACAAATAGATGTGGTATATGGTATTATTGTTTAAATTGTTAAATAATTTCCAACAACATTGACTTTGTCGTTCCTCTTCTTGTTCTTTGGAAGAAGTACCTCCATAGTCTGCAACTCCTTCATGAGCTCGGTTCTAGAATAATCAAGCTTGTTCATAAAGTAGTTCAAACGAAAGCTGTCGAAGGAGTCTGACATAGTCTCCAAGATGATATTGATCTTGGTGAATCCATCGATCTCGGATCTGAGAATTTCTATGTCATTCAGGTGAACCATGATCAATAGCATGTGATCCCGAACTGGAGTTCCCGGCTTCATCTGGCAATTCATAAAATTCCAAATAGCTTGCTGCCTTGCCTGACGCCCATGACACTCAAACATCTCATGGAGATTGTAGAGCATATAACATGCCGTCGGTATGTACCGGTGAGATTGTTGCAACACATTGTTCATAGATGCTAAAATGTAGCACCTAGCAATCTCATCAGATCTCATTCACGCATCATAAGCGTCATTGTCCTGTTTGCGTGAGTTACTACTCGGAGCATCAGAACACGGGGCTGTAAGAACATACTTTTGCTTTTCCACCGTCAGTACGATGTCGATGTTACGTTTTGCATCTACGCGATTCTCACCCTCGAGTTTTTTTGTGTTTAAATTAGTTGCAAGTGGGTTTGAAGATATTTTGCTGAAAACAAATAATAATAAATAAATTAAGCATGTGCTACCATTCAAATTATGATGCATGAACAATCCTAATATGGTGTAAAAGAGATAAATAATTAATGGTATTATGAACACAAATGATTAATTACTTTTCCTAGGAGAAACCTTAAATAATCGCATTTCATAGTCGTGACACATTACAACTTAGTTTGAACCATCGAAGAAGTCAGAACATCTAGTTCTCACTAATTACCATAAACTTTGGTCATTTATTTTAACGCATAGCCTCTATGCTGGATTACTTTAAAACATAAGTCTAAGTGTGCAACCGACATAGGGGCCTTTATTCAAGTTACTTTGATAAAGGTTCTGTTGGAAATTAGTTAACGTTTAATTAATAATATTATATAACATATCTAAATATGGCAAAATTATATAATAAGATCATAAATATTTGCAACCAATTCGTTAGAAAGAACTTGCAGGTGAGATTATAAACAATCTCGTGTGTGGCTCGCTTTCGTCGTAATGCCTCGTCGGAATGAAGGTAATGCAGGCTCATTGGATTGTTCAAAATAGCCTTGCCGGATTGACTGAAGAACATGCTTGCCGGGTTGGACAGGTCTGTCTAGCCGGATTGGAGTCTGGCCGGCCAGTGAAGTCTGCCGGAAGGGACCAATGGGCTTGTGCGTCTATGAGTCCCTCGATTCAACCTAGAGAGCTGCGCTTGTGCAAGAACCAAGGACACACCTAGACCTACGTGCTGGAGGCGCTGGATTGGGTGGGAAACGCACAGTGCACGCTTGAAGCCACAAGCGCACCTGGAGAGCCTCTGGCTGGCAGGTTGGTTGGCTGGATGGCTGACATGCAGATTTAAGTCTCGTCGCGTCTTACTCGTTTTTTTCGTGTTTTGACTGGTTTTCTACAAAGAAAATATCACTTAAACACAACAAGTTGAGTCAATGATAATTCTCTCGAGTTTTGGGGAGATCGAGAGAGTGAGCTCTTTAATATGAACAACAAAGCAAAGGGAAACTCTCAATTGAATCAAGAATCAAGAAAATAATTTTTATTGAGTCTTTTTCTCTGAAAATACTCGGCCAAGAAACAGACAGGGAGAGGGGAGATAGAGTTCGGCCGAGTGACTCTTGTTCTAGGGTAAGGGTTTCATAAACCCTATTTATAAATGAGAGAGCGGGCTTTATTTAAGTTAAACTTAAGCCCAATATTCTTGAAATGAGTTTTAAAATTAATTCTCAGCCCTAAATTTCAATTATGACCGAGTATAATCTTAATTTTATACCAAAAATTAATTTGATTTATTTCTAAAATAATATTTAATTAATTTAGAACATCTCATTGATTTAATGACAAATCATTAATTATTTTCATACTTCTCAAACAAGTACGAAACGAGAAAATACTTATTTTCATCTTTTATTTATTTAAAATATCAAATTATATTATTATCAATATAATAACATAATATGATTCATTAAATAATTGTAATAATAAATAACTAATTATTTATTTAATTACTTAGAAAATAATTTTCTTCGTGTAAATCACAATTTACATTCAATGAGAAAATCAATCGTTCTAGTTCTATAAATCTCGTTCAAGAGTCTGTCATTGAGACCTTATGAACCCACATGAACGAAACTTTAGAATAAAGATCGGACTTAAAAGTTCACATTGAAACTCTTAATATTAGTCGATTCCACTAAAGAACTAATATTGAAACCCTCTAAGTTCATATGCGTTTATTTTCCGTTTAATGTAACAAAACAATTCTTCACACGATCCACGAAGTATTTTACGATACTACCCTTCATGTATATCATTAACTAAGAGGAATGTAAAATTACCGTTTTACCCCTGAGTTATTATTTCACTAACTCTTTTGTTATTTGTGAATGAGAAAAACATAAAGTGAGATGTCTTTACATGTCACATGTTTTATTCAAAGAATGTATTAATCGATGAATACCAGGCCCGGTTTATTCAGTCACACTCTCATAACACAGCATCGTGTGATACTAATGCCTCAGCATTGTTTCAACACGAATTTTGTATCTGTAAATCACATAATCCAATGAAACAACGTTATGACACCAACTGCAGGGTCTGATGAAACTTCAATTAGCCGTTGCCCATTGACTAATCAAATGTCATAAAGTGTCACATATATTATGCATTCACTTCAAGATTTAGGTGGGTACCAATAATACCCCTCGTATGTGATCTTGAAGTTTCGAGTGAGTAAACGGTTTTATCACGAGCTTCAGAAAACCACAGGCCTTGTTCAGTGTCTTCTTTAAGACATCAAAAATGAATCACAGAGTTCCAACTCTCTATTTAAAACATAAGATATCCTGATTCATTCACTCAATCAATACTCAGATTTAATTGCCTTATGAATCTTTAGATTACAAACTGCTATTTAAACTAGGCATAAAAGGGTATCTTGTCAAGTGTGTACTTAGCACCCCTTTCGTTGATGACAGTTTCCGAGAGTAGCAAACATACATAAACACAAGCTTAATCAAGAATTAATATTTAATATTATTTAATGTTTCAGCAAAACCAAATACAAAAAGTATTTATAATGTCTAATGTTGTCGGTGAAATTTGGACAACGTTCATACACCGAAGCAGTCATCCCCGCTCGGGGCGAGTGACCCTCGCTTCGGCCTTAGCGTGTCAGATCCGATGACCCGGATCGTCTCTTAGCTGTTATGTGGTCTTTGAGTCTCTCTGTTATCTTAAAATAGTAAACACATGTGAACTAAGAAGGGAAATTAGAGAAGGGTCCTCTGTTTACCTCTTCTACGCTCAACATTATGTTGGGATTGGTGCCCACAAAGGAGATATTAGACATTGAGATACTTTGTGTATTTATCTTTTGTTGAAACATTGATATTAATAAATGTTCATTCTTTTTGAAGATTGTGTTTAGTTATGTTTAAGCTATGCTCTGAAACTGTCATCAACGAAAAGGGTGTTGGGTACATACTTGACAAGATAACCCCTTGTGACAAGTTTGAAATATTTGTTCGCAATCTAAAGATCGATAGAGCATCGAATCTTATTAATGATTGTTAGCATGAATCATGATATATCATCTTGTGATATATAGAGTTGTGACTCTATGATTCATACTTGGTATCTTGTAGAAGATACTGAACAAGACCAGTGACACTTAGAAGCTCGAGACAAAACTGTTTACACACCCGAGGCTTCAAGTTCACAACTAAAGGAGTATTATGATACTTACCTTAATCCTGAAGTGAATATGTAATTGACATTACACTTTGATTCGTCAATGGGCAATGACTAATTTTTTAGTTGCATCTGACCCGACTGTTGGTGTCACGAGGATGTAATGTTGGGTTACATGATTCACAGATATGGAATTCATGTAATAACAATGCAAATGCATTAGTATCACACTATGCTTTGTTATGAGAGTGTGAATGAATAAACCTGGCCAGGTATTCATTGAATGAGTTCATTCTTTGATTAAAACATGTGACATGTAAAGACATCTCACTTTATGTTTTTCTCATTCACAAATAACAAAGGAGTTAGTGAAATAATAACTCGAGGGGTAAAACAGTAATCTTACATTCCCCTTAGTTACTGATACACATGAAGGGTAATATCGTAATATACTCCGTGGATCGTGTGAGAAAGTGTTTCATCACATCAAACATAAAAGATACGCACATGAACAGAGAGATTGTCAATACTGGTCCTTTAGTGGAATCGACCAATATTAAGAGTTAAAAGACGGAAACAGTTTGTGAACTTTTGTGTCCGATCTTTGCTCTAAAGTTTCGTTCATGTGGGTCCATGAGGTCTCAATGATAGACACTTGGAAGAGATTAAAGGAACTGTAAAAGTTGATTTACTCATTAAGTATAAATTGTGATTTATACTGAGAAAGTAATTTTCTTGAAACTCGATAAATAACTAGTTATTTATTTTGTTCATTGAATCACACGATGTTATCATATTGATGATGACATTCTCGAGTGATTAAATTTGTTAAAAGAAGAAAATAAATTATTTCTCATTTCGTACTTATTCGATAACTATGAAATATATTTAATGATGTGTCATTAAATAATAATGAGAGTTCTAAATTAATTTTAGAAATTAAATCGAATATGTTTAGGAACAAAATTCAAAGATGTGGACGAGTAAGGGGAGAGGGTTTTGGCCGAATTCCCTAAGTGAATAGGGTCATGGGTTTGACCCAGCTTAAGCCCATTTATAACCTGTATAAATAAGGCTAAACAAATCCTAATCACTTAAACCCGAACCCTAGTTAATTTTCGGCCAACACTCTCTCTCTCCCCTTTGTGTTTCTCGGCCGAAATCCCCAAACAAAAGAAAAGAAAAATTGTTTTTCATTCTTTCATCTTTGATTCCTAATCGTTCTTAAGAGCCCACACTCATAATCTCAATAATTTCCTAGTGTATTATTGTTGATTTTTTACTTGTGGTGTTTGAATGATTTTGTGAATTGTTTTAAGGTTTATAAACTGTTTTAAGAGCTTTAATTCAGCAAAAAACGTCCCTAGGATGATCTGGGCTCATTCCGGCGAGTTCCCCAGCTTCAGGCAGATCCAATCCGGCGAGGCGCTCCAGTCCGGCGAAGGGATTCCAGTCAGGCGAGTCCAATCCGGTGAGCCGTTCCAGTCCGGCGAGGCAAATCCGGCGAGGGCAATCCGGCGAGGCAATCCGGCGAGGCGTCCCAGAGATCTCCCATCCAGTGAGGCTTCCCAGTCCGGCGAGCTCCCTGTCAGGCGTGTCCCCGTGCGGTGACAGCCTCCCATCCAGCGAGTGCCCTGTCTGGCGAGGCTCCCCAATCCGGCGAGCTCCTTATCAGGCGTGTCCCCGTACGGTGACAGTCTCCCATCCGGCAAGTGCCCAATCCGGCGAGCTCCCTGTCAGGCGAAGAACTCCAGTCCGGCGAGGCTCCCTGCAGGCGTCCATTCTGGCGACTCTCCCGTGTCCGGCGAAGACGTTCCCAGGCATTCCGGCGAGCGTTTTCTTGCGTTTTGGACGTGACGTGGCATTCCGACGATAGCTAGCAACGTCGAGGTTGTTTACAACCTTTTACGTAAGTATTTTCTCAATTAAATATAAATTATATAATTGTTATATAAATTATTAGTTTAATTTATTTGATTGAGCATGTGAATTATAAATTGTTTATAATTGTTTGATAAATTTTAATGCCTTAGGTTGTTAAATATATTAAAATTAGTTTCAATATATTAGATCTAATTATAATTTTCCGCCACATAGGATGTGTATTATAATTAATATTGTTTCATCGTTAAATAAATTCCAACACATTAGTATAATGTGGGTGGAGTTATAGGATGACGATGAGGGATGAAAAAGATCGGGCGAAACAGAGACACTTGGGTCAACGTCGTTTTGGCGTTGGGATCTCGGATCTTGGGGAACTGTTTCGGTCGAAAGTCGTTCCTTGAGATACCTCACGTGGGGAGTGAAGTAGAAAGAGAGAGAGAGAGAGAAAGAACACAGGCTAATTCTTTAGCAGCATTACGGGTGTAGATTGTGTGTTACGTCTTGTGAAGAGTGTAGGAGGCTATTTATAGCCATGGAGTAGGTCTTGGGGCCGGCCAAGGTGGTGAGTGGCCGGCTGGGAGACTCCCAGGAGGCCAAGGACGAGAAGGCCTCTCCCAGGCGCAAGAGTGGCCAGCTGGGAGACTCCCAGGAGGCCAAGGACGAGGAGGCGTCTCCCAGGCGCAAGGGTGGCCGGCTGGGAGACTCCCAGGAGGCCAAGGATGAGGAGGCCTCTCCCAGGCGTAAGGGCGGCCGGCTAGGAGACTTCCACGAGGCCAAGGACAAGTAGGACTCTCCCTTGCGCAAGGGTGGCCAGCTGCAAGACTCCCAGGAGGCCAAGGACGAGGAGGCCTCTCCCAGACGCAAGGGTGGCCGGCTGGGAGACTCCCAGGAGGCCAAGGACGAGGAGGCTTCTCCCAGGCGCAAGAATGGCCGGCCAGGCCTCTCCCAGGCGCAAGAGTGGACGGCTGGGCCTCTCCCAGGCGAAATAGGTTGGACCGGGTATGATTTCGCTGGTGGGTTGAGGCCCGAGACGTGCAGGGGTATGCTAGGATCCCCCAAGGAAGCTCCGGAGGATCTTTCATAATGTAATCAACAGGGGAAGTATATATTAGCGTCGTCGCTGAAAACATGCCGACAACATTATCCCCCCGAGTTCAATGTCAAGCGTGAGATCGAGAATGAACTCAGAAGTCGATTCATTCGATCGCTGCTCTAATTCGAGGGCTGCGCGAGCTCTGGCGGCCTGGGCCACCGAGCAAGCTGCCAAAGAGCCTTCGAGGAGACGGAGGAGAATAAGAAATATAAACTCTTTTGCCGCGTCTATTTTTTATTATTATTTTATTACTTTGCGTCATAGATTCCTCACCTTTCAATGTCGACAATGGGTCCGTTGATGATTTCATTTGTTCCTTCTTATCGTCTCCCGAAAACAACAATTTTCCATTACCCTCTCAACCCTTTCTGCCAAAACCCAAACCCCCTTCCCCCCTTTTCTTCGACGATGAGGACTTGAACGAGTGGATGGCTTCTGAGGGGATCTCGAGCAATGCATCGGAGATTGGGGCGGAGATTCTCGCGGGAATATCCGGCGAGCAGGCGAGTGACCAGATCTGGTTGGGCCTCGTCGCGGAACGCCCCTCGAGACCCCGCCTCTGCGCGCGACGCATTGGGAAGCGCATCCCAGCCAGGCGCGACTAGATATAGGCATGGCGGCGCCTTAGGCGGCGAGGGCGTGAGCAGGGCGGTCAGAGCCAGGCGCGAGGGCACCGGATCTGACGAGGGAGGCTTGGTCCTCGCAGGCTACGCGTCACGGGACGCCTCCAGGCCAGGCGTGCCTGCCGGCGGCGCTCGGGAAGGTGCGCGCGGCGGTGGGCGCAATCTTGGAGTCGCACGTGCGTCGGGCCTTCCGGAATCTCCGAGGAGAATTTGAGATTCCACCGTGCATCGACTTTTGGCATTTATGCCCACAAAGGAGATTTTTGATATTAAATACTTTTGTATATACTTGTTTTGAATTAAATAAAAATTGAATATTCATTCATATTTTAAGATTGTGTTTATGCATGAATGTCTACGCCCTGAAACTGTCATACAAAGAAAGAAGTGCTAAGTACAGACTTGACAAGATACCTTCTTATGACTAGTTTAAAGAATAGTTCGCAATCTAAAGATCGATTGGGCAATCGATTCTTAGTAATGATTGTTAGAATGAATTAAACGATATATTATCTTGTGATATGGAGAGTTGTGACTCTGTAATTCATTCTTGATATCTTAATGAAGATATTGAACAGGCTCTGTGAAGTTTTGAAGTTCGAGATAAAACCGTTTAATCACTCGAAACCTCAAACTCATATACGAGGAGTATTTTAGTAATTACCTAAATTCTGAGTGAGTACATATCTTCTTATAACACCGTATGACATTTGATTTGTCAATGGGCAATGGCTAAGTGAAGTTTCATTGACCCGACGATTGGTGTCATAATAATGTTTCGTTGAAATATGTGATTCAGAGATATGGAATTTGTGTTGAAACAATGCTAAGGCATTAGTATCACACCATGCTCTGTTATGAGAGTGTGAACGAATAAACCAGGCCTGGTATTCATCGAATAAAGAATTCTTTGAAATAAAACATGTGACATGTTGAGACATCTCACTTTATGTTTTTCTCGTTCACAAATAACAGAGGACTTGGTGAAATAATAACTCGGGGATATAACGGTAATTTTACATTCCTCTGAGTTAATGATACACACAAAGGGTAATTTGGTAAAATACACTGTGGACCGTGTGAATAATAGTTTTGTCACATCAAACGGAAATATAAACGCATATGAACTTAGAGATGTTCAATATTGGTCCTTTAGTGGAATCGACTAATATTAAGAATTAAAAGTCGGAAAAAGTTTGTGAACTTTTGTGTCCGAGCTTTATTCTAAAGCTTCGTTCATGTGGGTCGATAAGGTCTCAATGATAGATTCTCGGACGAGATTTTGGTGAACAAGAAATGATTTATTTTGTCATTCAACGTAAATTGTGATTTACGCTAAAAAACTTATTTTCTGAGTAATTAAATAAATAATTGGTTATTTATTATTATATTTATTTAACAAATCATATTATGTTATTATATTGATAATAATATAATTTGATGATTCAAATAAATAAAAGATGAAAATAAATATTTTCTCGTTTCGTACGACATTGATTACTATGAAAATAATTAATGACTTGTCATTAAATAATTGAGATGTTCTAAATTAATTAAATATTATTTTAGAAATAAATCAAATAAATTTGGGAGATAATTAAGACAATTTGGCAGACCATAATAAGGGTTATGGGCTGGAAAAATTGTTTAAACTCATTAAAAGGAGTTTTGGGCTTAAGTTTGACTGATGGGTCTTAAGACCTAACTTAAAATCATTCTCCCTGGTATAAAAGGAGGCTCTCTCTTTGATAACTCTAGCCTAATTTCGACCAACACTCAACCAAACCTCTTCCCCCTTGTGCTTGAGAGGTTTTGACCGAATTTTAGAGAGAAAGAGAGAGAGGAAATTTGTTTCCCGGCAGCCCTTCCTTTTCTTTGAGTATCCCTTTCTCGTGGTTGTTTGAGTGATTTTTAACCCACAGGGCCGGCCACTTATTGGAGCAACGGAGCAAGAACGGATTTCAGGACATCCTAGACGCGCGTGGGAAGGAGTTTCGGTCGTGCTTGTGGACGCATCCCCGGGGATGATTCTCGCAGATCCGAACCCACTGTAAGTCTCCTATAAACGCGTTGGATCTGAATATAATAATCATTATAGGATTGTTAGAAATTTTAGATCACTCGTGTGCATGTTTGAATGAATTCATTAATATGTTTAGAAATTTGTTGATATGCTAGATTAGATTTAATGACATGATTATTGAATATATTTTTTAACGTTTTAACATGTTAAATTAAATTTTGAATTTCCGCCACATGTTGATATGTTTCATATTTAATTGGGTTAATTGGTAACTAAATTTCCACAACTGGTATCAGAGCCATAATTGTCATTAAAATCGATTTTATGTGTTGGCGTTTTTGTATGAATTGCATTTGTAAATGTATGTTCGTATTATGGATGGATCTTTATTCTATTTGGCCCTAAAATTATTTTATTTTATTTAAATTTGTAATATGTTGTAAATTTTAATTTTGATAATATGTAATCCGGGAGGACAAGAAGAAAGGAGGTTACCACCGGGAATGGCCGCGCGTTATGGAACGCGTGGGAGCTATCCCGGACCATTCCGAATGGCCTAAGGATCTGTGTATGGGACACATGAGGGCTGTTTGGATCGGCCAAAACCCTAGCGTGGCCGTGTGTTTTCGGACGCGCGCGTCCTAGCTAGAGTTAGGCCCGACGACCGAGATTCGGAAATTGTTTCCGAATAAATTTAAAATCTTGAATAATTAAATATGTTTATACTATTTTTGAAATAATAAAAGTGAATTTAGTTATTTGAGTGGGAGATATTGATCTCTAAGTTTTAAAACTCGGAATTTTCGACGGCTCGACGCAAGACAAGAAATTAAATAGTTTATTTATATTTATTTTTGTAAAGGGTTGTAAATTTAGAAATGGGTCATTAGATAAGTTAAATATTATGTTTTTATTTATTTAAACTTATCTCATATTCACTCACATGTCATATAGGATAGAACGCCAACACTATATGAAATTGTTCATACATCATTGTAGTTTAATTTATAAAACTAGTTATGAAATTGAACTCCATCCACAAAACTATGATTTTTTGCAAAAACTAAGTGGGAGGGTTATTTGTCGTTGAAATAACCCAAGGTACCCAACACGAATTTAATTAACTTGTGTGAATGAACTAAGAGTAACCCTCATGGCCCTCCCTTTATGGGAGTACTTTGGAAGCACATAGTTAATTGAATTGTTAAGAACTAAACTCTAAAGAGGAACGATGAAGCGGGGTCCCCCTAGGATAACCGTTTTTAAAGTGACTTGGATAAAGGCCCATATTTTGGTTACATGCTTAGACTTATTGTTTAAAGTAACCCTCCATAGAGGTTATGCGTTAAAAATAAGTGACCAAAGTCCATGGTAATTAGCAAGAACTAGAAGTTGTGACTTCTTTTATGGTTCGAACTAAATAGTGATGTGTCACGACTATGAAAAGCGATCAATTGCAGTTTTGCCTAGGAAAAACGATTAATCATTTTTGTTCATAATACCATGAATTATTTATCGCTTTCCTTACCTAACTAGGATTGTACATGCATCATAATTCAAAATTGTAGCACATGCTAAATATATTCATTTTATTTAATTTCAGCAATATATCATGAATCCACTTGCATCTATATTGAGTTATAACAAACTCGAGGGTGAGAATTACGTTGATTGGAAACGTAACCTCGACATCGTATTGACGGTGGAAAAGCACAAGTATGTTCTCACTATCCCGTGTGCTCCAACTCCGAGTGCTGACTCAAGCCAAGAGGACAAGAACGCCTATGACACGTGGGTTAGGTCCGATGAGATTGTCAAGTGTTATATATTGGGTTCCATGAGCAATGTGTTGCAAAAATCTTACAAGGACATTTCCACGGCATATGACATGCTCTATAATCGTCATGACATGTTTGGATGTCATGGGCGTCAAGCGAGGCATCAGGCAATTCGCAATTTCATGAATTTCCGGATGAAGATGGGAACGTCAGTCAGGGACAACATGCTAGTGATCATAGGTCACCTGAACGACATGGATATTCTCGGATTGGAGATCGATGGAATCACCAAGGTTGGCATGATCTTGGAGACTCTGACCAAATCTTTCGATAGCTTACGTCTGAACTACTCCATGAACAAGATCGATTATTCTGTAACCGAACTCATGAAGGAGTTGCAGACTGCCGAGGGACTTCTCCCTAAGAACAAGAAGAAGATTGGTGAAGTCAATGTTGCTGAACATAGGGCTTCCACTTTTGGTTCTAAGAGAGTGATGAAGGGTCCCGAAAACGCCAACCGAACGGGATCCAAGATGCCTTACAGGAAGGCTGCGGATGTCAAGGGCAAGGGCATCGCAAAGGTGGATAAGTCTAAACACAAGTGCAACCATTGCGGAAAAGCCGGCCATTGGCGAAGGAACTGCCCTGCCTACCTCAAGACTGTCAAGGGGAAAGGTATGGTTTTCGTCACCCAAGCATGTTACACGACATATAAAGAATCACCCTGGATTTTAGACTGCGGGACTTCTGATCATATTGTGTGTAATCTGAATGGTTTCAGGAAAACCAGACGCTTAGGTGATGAGGAGTTCCCGTTCAACTGGGGGAATGGAACGAAGGTCAGAGTCAGATCTGTCGGGACCATGGAGTTGAATGTTGGGAATAAAACTTTATTGTTGAATAAAGTTATAATGTTCCGGATTTTTGCAAGAACTTGATTTCTTTTGGTCGTTTAGAAGAACAACATTTTGAATTTAAAGTCAAAAATGGTATTGGAATTTTTCTTAATGGTTGTTTTATAACTAAAGCTCATCGCGTAGATTCTATTTATTATCTATATCCGAATGAGCCGAAAATTTTGGATACTAAGGTGAATAGTGATTCACTTAGGAAGCGTAAGACGTTTCATAGTGATCAAACGGATGACACGTATCTATGGCACTTACGTCTTGGACATATTATCCTAGATAGGATTAAGAAGTTAACAAAGGATGGTCCTTTGAAATCTCTAAACGTAGGATATATGCCCACGTGCGAATCATGTCTTGAAGGCAAGATGACCAAGAGACCTTTCTCTTCGAAAGGCCTAAGAGCCACACAAGTTTTGGAACTCATACATAGTGATGTATGTGGTCCAATCAATATTCAGGCAAGAGGAGGTTACGAATACTTTGTAACCTTCACTGATGACTACTCACGTTTTGGTCATGTTTTCTTAATGCGACACAAATCTGATACTTTTGAAATGTTCGAAGAATATTGGGCTTTGGTTGAGAAGCAGATAGAGAAAAAAATCAAAACCCTTCGATCAGATCGAGGCGGAGAGCACTTGTCTGATGAGTTCGAGGATCTTCTTTAAGAAGAAGGCATCCATTTTCAGCTTACAGCACTTGGAACTCAACAACAAAACGGTGTGTCAGAGAGAAGGAATCGAACTCTACTAGATATGGTGAGATCGATGATGAGTTACTCATCTCTTCCTGATTCGTTCTAGGGATATGCCTTAGAAGAGGCAGCTCATATTCTGAACCAGGTTCCGTCAAAAACGGTTCCCGGAACTCCCTACGAGAGATGGTGTGGTAAGAAATATGTTCTAAACCACATCAAAATCTGGGGTTGTCAAGCACACGTGTTGAGACAAAAGACTAGCAAGTTGGCTAGTCGTTAAGAATTATGCCTTTTCATAGGATATCCCGAAGAAACAAAAGGGTACACATTCTATAGTCCTACTAACAAGAAAACATTCGTTAGCACAAACGCAAGGTTGCTTGAAGAGGATTACATGAAGAATACTATACCGAGAAGCAAACTTGTGCTGAAGGAGATGTTGGGCAAAGTAGCTGGTACTTCACAAGATAGGACGAGTCCTACACCAATATTAGAAGAACCACACTTGGAACCTGAGCCTCCTACGATTCGTCACAGTAACAGGATTGTACGACAACCTGAGCGATTGATGTACATCATGGAGGCCTTTGCTGCAATCGCATACAAGGAGGAAGATGATCCAGTATCATTTTCCCAGGTGATGCAGAGTTCCAAAGCAAACCTATGGCAAGAAGCCATGAACGTTGAAATGCATTCGATGTATGTCAACGAGGTATGGGAACTTGTAGATTTATCCGAAGGCATCAAGCATGTTGGATGTAAATGGTGATCTACAAGAAGAAAAGAGGACCGAATGGAAATTTTGAGACAATTAAGGCACGACTTGTGGCGAAAGGGTTCACACAAAAGGAAGGTATCGACTATGGAGATACCTTCCCGGCCGTGGCGATGCTAAAGTCCATCTGTACTCTTTTATCCATTGTTGCCACCCTAGATTATGAAATCTAGCAGATGGATATCAAGACTGCATTTCTGAATGGAAATCTTGACGAGCGTATTTATATGGCTCAACCAGACAGGTTCATGGAGAAATTCCAACATGGCAAGGTTTGTGAGTTGCTGAAGTCCATTTATGGGCTAAAGCAAGAATCTAGATCGTGGAATCTTAGATTCAACGAGATTGTGAAATGCTATGGCTTTGATCAGTCATTAGATGAGCCATGCGTTTATAAGATGATAAACGATGGAAAAGTGGTATTCTTAGTCCTTTGTGTAGATGACATACTACTCATTGGGAATGATGTTGGAAAGTTATCAGAGGTTAAGATCTGGCTGTCAAAGCAGTTTGAAATGAAGGATCTTGGAGAAGCGGCTTACATTTTGGGGATTCAGATCTTTAGAGATCGAAAGAACAGGAAGTTAGCGTTTTCTCAAGCATCTTATATTGATAAGATTATGGATCGCTTCAGTATGCAGAACTCCAAGAAAGGACAGATACCTTTCAGACATGGAGTGCATCTATCTAGTGAGCAGTCTCCCAAGACTCCTCAAGAGATAGAGGACATGAGACACATTCCCTACGCCTCACCCGTGGGAAGTCTCATGTATGCGATGCTTTCCACTAGGCCAGATATTTGTTACGCAGTGGGCGTGGTGAGTAGATTCCAATCGAATCCTGGACCCGAGCACTGGGTTGCGGTCAATCATGCTCTCAAGTATCTCCGGAGAACGAGAAACTATATGCTTGCATATTCAGGTGATGACCTAAATATGACGGGGTATACCGATTCCGACTTTCAAGCGGATAAGGATTCCAGGAAATCCACATCAGGGTTTGTCTTCACCCTGAATGATGGATATGTGGTCTGGAGGAGTATAAAGCAATCTTGCGTTGCTAACTCGACCATGGAAGCCGAGTATGTGGCAGCTTGCGAAGCTGCGAAGGAGGCTGTGTGGTTGATGAAATTCCTGATGTACTTGGAAGTAGTTCCAAGTACGAACGAACCCATTACACTTTATTGTGATAACAGTGGGGCCGTTGCTAACTGTACGGAACCAAGAAGTCACAAGTGCTCAAAACACATTGAGCAGAAATATCACCTTGTACGAGATATAGTTCACAGAGGGGACGCGAAGGTTATGAAGATCTCAACGTTGGACAACCTTGTTGATCCCTTCACGTAGCCTTTAACTAGTAAGGTCTTCGAGGGAAACCTAGAAGGATTAGGACTGAAAGATCATTCGCATCTCCTTTGAGTCAAGTGGGAGTTTGTTGGCATTTATGCCCACAAAGGAGATTTTTGATATTAAATACTTTTGTATCTATTTGTTTTGAATTTAAATAAAAATTGAATATTCATTCTTATTTTAAGATTGTGTTTATGCATGAATGTCTAGGCCTTGAAACTGTCATCAACGAAAGAAGTGTTAAGTGAGGAATTTTTTGGCTTTAATTATAAAGATAATTACCCAAAAGGAAAAGAGGAAATGAATTTCTTTGAGAAGAAAAAAAATGTGCTAAGTGTGGAAACAAATTTCCCTCACTAATGCAAAAGAGTGGCCGGCCATGTTGATAGAGAAAGTGGAGAGGAAATGAAATATTGTGTCCTAAATGCACAATATGAAAGGGTAATTACCCTTTCTTGTATTTCATTCTCCTATAAATAGAGTCTCACATAGAGATGTGAAAATAAGCTTTTGATCATGCTATCTCTCTTTCTAGCCGACCATTCTCTCATCTCTCTCTAAAATATCTATTTTATTTTGGCAGCTCTTTAGCTCATAGACTTCTTCTTGAGTTATTGTGTTTAATTGTGCCCACACACAAATCCTTCAAATGCTATATAGACTCTTGTAATAGAAACCTTAGATTTCTCGAGTTCACGTTTAGGTGTGAAGGTAACGAGCAAGATGAGACGATCTACCTCTCCTAAGGCTTCTCAAAGATCAAGCTGAAAGAAAGGTAAATAACAAGTAATTAAATAATGTTTTTAAATAACAACATGTTCATGCACTTTGTCTAGGTTAGTAAAATTGTTTTACTTGTAAAGAAATTTTTATATTCCGTCATTAATGTGTTAATGATAATTTTTTTCTTAACCCCAGACCTATTCCAACAATATATAGTGATATATAGGCTGGAGTTTATGTAATCTCATTTAAAAGGCTTAATGGGATTAAGTTTGACTAACGGACCATTATTGGATTTCGCCCTAACATAAGCATGTTCTCCCTTATATAAAAGGAGGATTTTCTCTCTCAAAATCCTAAGCCATTTTCGACCAAGACTCTGCCCTTCGCCTAGTGAGAGATTTGGCCGAACCTTAGAGAGAGAGAGAGAGAGAGAGAGAGAGAGAGAGAGAAAAATCGTTTCCCGACAACTATTTCTTTAATCTTGGGTTTCTCCTTCTCCCGTTGTTCACAAAAGAGCCCACCCTCTTGATCTCCCGAAAATCCTCGGGATATATCATTGACTCCATTATGGTTGTTTGAGTGATTTTTAATCCATAGGGCCGGCCATATTTGATCAAAGGAGCAAGGACGGAATTTTGGACATCCTAGGCGCGCATGGTGTTGCACTCGGCCAAAGAAGTTTTTTTTTACGTGCACATTTCTTCCCCGGTTCCAGTAGCTTTTGCCCATTTCAAGGAGCACGATGCAAACCCGGTTCCAGGTTCAGTCGGCCAAGGAAAGGACGTGTTACGCAGATCCGTACCGGAGCACAAGACACGCGCGGATTCCACCTCTTAGGCGCGCGTGTGTGCATCTCTCAACCAAGGGTTGAACATGCTTTTCAGGTCGATTCTCGCAGACCGAAGACAGAGAGGAGACTGGAGAAGTTGTCGACGACAACCGTAAGTGTTCCTTTAACGAATTGGATATGCGATATATAGTTTTTATAGATTACTAGTGTGCTTGATTTGATTTGTTGACATGTTTAGAAATTTATTGACATGTTAGATTATTTTTTAATGCCATGGTTATAGAATATGTTACGAAATGAGTTTGGCATATTAGGATTGAAATTATGAATTTCTGCCATATTTAGATATGTTTCATAATTCAATAGGTTAATTGTTATCAATGTTCCAACAGATGCTCCGCCCCAATGTATGCCTCTGAATATGAAACCATGCCCTACGGATTTGCTGCAAAGAGGGAAACCATGAGAGTTTCGGGAATCACAAGAGATCTGAAAAGATTCATGCCCCTCAGTCTGTCCCTTTTGACGAGGATGAACCGACAGAAGCCATTCCCTCTCTTGTCCTGCAGAACATGAAGTACAAGGATGGAATGAAGATTCCAAAGAACATTCCTCCGGCTCCTCTCGGTAACATTCCAAAACATCTTTCCCGAACAAGAGCTCTTTATGGATGCCAAGAAATTCTATGTTCTTGATCTCTTGCAAGAATCTGGCCTCCTCATGACTATAAGTGATCTTGGCCCTTACTATCCAAGCTTGTGAAAGAATTTATCATCTGTCTCTCTTTGGATATGGATTCTCCAGAAAGTCCTAATTATGGAAAGCTTAACGTTCGTGGTCATCAGTTGACTTTAACTCATGCCTTAATTAATACTACTTTGGTTAGAACTGACTCTACTCACAATGATCCTCTTCCGAGCTTGGACATTATTGTCAAAATTACAACAGGAAACGGTAATATTGTTTGGCCCATCAAGGGTGGTCTACCGGCCTCTGATCTCCATGGTAAGTACTTAATCCTTGCTCGAATTGCTGCCACAACCTGGGTACCTACATGAAATGGATCTATGGTATCCATTGAGGTTGGTCGTCTCATCTACCAGATTGACATTCACTATAGATTTGACTTTGGTGCCCTTGTATATGATCACTTTGTTAGGCATGCAAAGTCTTATGCAGTTCAATTGCCAATTGGGTTGCCTTGCCTCATTACAAAGATACTTCTTGAACAGAGGAAGGATCTACTTCGCTTTGATGATCTGTTGGGAAAAACCCATTTTCCCCATAAACTTCATCAGAAGTATTTTGAAAGGAGGCATGTTTGTGATATTGAGCGTTCTACTGCTACACGAATGACAGATGACAGTGTGCCTGCTACTATTATCTCTCTCAGCCATGTGGTTCAGAATGATGCCTTTCAGCTTCTACTTCAAGAGTCTATTTTTCTTCACGACCTTATTCGAAATTCTTCCAAGTGCAAAGCAATTGTTGACAGTATGATCAAGGTCATGAAGACTTCTGCCAAGCCATCTACTTCTACTGCTTAGGATGTTTAGATATCTTCTGGAACAGTTTCTACTTAAGCATTGTTTGTCTTTTGGGTTTGTAATTTCAAGACTATGTTATTAGCTTTCTTTCAATATGTTGGTTGTTCTGTTTTGTATCTTCGTGTTTGCTTTTGTGCTCAAGACTATTTTGTGCTTCTATTATGAGACTACTACTTTCTTGGTTATTCAAGTTTTTATTTGTGTGCCTTATGTTGGCTCTCTCTCTCTCTCTCTCTCTCTCTCTCTCTCTCTCTCTCTCTCTCTCTCTCTCTCTCTCTCTCTCTCTCTCTCTCTCTCTCTCTCTCTCTCTCTCTCTGTTTTTTCTATCCTTTCCTTTGTTCTGTGTTTTAAGGCAATTAGGGGGAGACAAGGCCGTGTCCTAAGAATCAGAACAGTGTAAACGATTATTTGTTTGTGCTTGCCTTAAAAATAGTCAAATGGAGAGTTTTTTATTACTATTGATTGGCTTATTTTTATTAGGCAAGTATTCTAGACGTAATATGTCTCATTAATTGATCGATGTCATTTGTCATAACAGTGTGTGATCATGTGTGATCATGTTATCTATATTTGGATATTTATGATTCGTATCTTTAGTGTGTGTTAAGGGTATCTGTCATAATAGTGTGTGATCTTGTTATCTATATTTGGACAGTTAATGATTCGTGTCTGTAGTGTGTGTTAAGGGTCCTTCCTTTTTGGTACTAACGCATTGACTTCAAAGCAATCCTAGCAAGGATCTTCCTATATTGGACGCTATAGAAGAGCATGGTTGCTGCCTTTAGCCGCCTTGATGCTTTCATTGAGTTTATAGCTTTTCTAGACGTGTAAGACCGGCGGCGTGGAAAACTTTAGACTCGGTGAAGAGCAGTGTAGAATTAGATCACCCATTGTGATTAATTCAATATTGGATCAGTGTTTACTCGTGAATGAACTTGTCACGCTTGAAGTTTATCTTGTGGTCAAAACACGTGAAGGTGAGGTGTGTCTTTCGTGGATCTGTAAAAGGTCACTAATTCAGGGGGAGAACTGAATTAGATTTCACTTTTATAGTTAGTAATTTGGCGTTGATGTTTATGTTGTTCATATAAGTCCATTTGTACTGAGAACTATTTATTTTAGTGAAATCATTTTCACTGGGTTATCACACTCCCTAGATGTAGGAGTTGTTTCTCTGAACTGGGTTACCAATTGTGCGTGTTCTTTATTATTTTGTTATTATTTTGTTGTCGATCTATTACTTGTATAGTGTTACATATATTGTTACAATTATTATGTATGACAGTTAGCTAAGCGTTTAACAGAATTTAATAACTCATAAGTTTTAGTCGATCGCTATTTGAGACACAATGCTCTCAAAGACGGATATGTTTCTATGGTTACGAAATATTTTTTAATTCTTTTTTTTTTATCTTAGTCAAAATTTCATATTGTAACAAATATTAGTTCACATAACAAAATAAATTAAAGTGACTAAACTAACAGGTTTAAGTAAATTAAATCACAAAGCTACCATGCCAAAATAAATTTAAGTTAACTAAATCAATTTATTTAATTTACTTTTATTTTATGAGCTTAATGTAATGAAACTTTATTTATTTTTAAACGTAACGTAAGTTATTAGGCTGATGGCTTAATTATGCTTTTATTTTTTGAAGTACTTTACTAGTTTAAATCATTTTCTTTCCAACGCGGATTCCGATGAGTAATCTAAATTTAACCGATAAATTTAGTTGTCACTGCAAATTTATTTGTGATAAACGAAGCTTTGGATGAAAAAAATATAAATAAACAATCCAATTTTTCTGTGTTAGATTTACCATTTTGGCTAATATTTTTTGATGAAAAGTTTGGTATTGATTTATAGCTGATACTAACCTGATTAACCAATTAGTTTAGTCATCACTACAAACTACTTTCCGAATTATTCAGAATTCTTGAAAGTAAAACAAGGACAATGCTTTGAAACATGCAATACAGTTATGAAACAGAAAAATTTAAGGTAAAACAAAGTAAATTACTGATTATTTTTCATTTGATTAAAAAAGGAAAGCCTTTCACAGCTTCTCTTTGCTGCTTCAACTACATCTTTTCTGCCTTGTTATGATTTCAAGGCAAATAAGCTGTAGTGGAAGGAGCAAAAAGAAGCTTTCTCAATCAAACTTTCCCTTTATATTACAACACCAAAAGATCATAATAAGACGCTTCAATTAGTCACTAACTACATGTGTGTGCCACATTAGATCACCAAAAAATCAAGTTTCGACCATCATTTTGCTAGGCTATAAAATGTTAATCAGTTTGAGGATCAAAAGAAGCGGAATGATCAGATGGGTTTTCTTTTCAGCAGTTGTGGTTGTATTATGAGTATTTTGACTTGTATTTTTCAGCTTCTTTGTGGTTGAAGATCTGGAAAGCAGCGAGTATGCACTTCTTGTACGAGAAATCTTCAGTTGTTCCGTCCTCTCTCACAAGCATGAAGCAACGCGAGCTCGGGTATTTCGGATGATTTGCAACTTTGATGTACTTCACTTCCCTTGCGATTTTCGAGTCCAATGTTGGATGAAAACACAAGGCAATCATCGTCGTTGAGTAATCAAGCTTGTTGAGGCTGCTGTTAATTTGACATCTGCGTCGAAAAAACGGTAGCAAACACATGTAAAGAAAACAATATTTGATATTTATGTTTCCTATAAGTTAAATGCACGTCTACTATCACACGGCTAAAATAATAATAATAATGAATTTCTCATCCTAGAGTCCAACTCCGCCGTCATTTTCTTATGGAGCTTTTCTGTTATTATACTCTCGTTACTTTTTTTAGTATATAATTTTCAATTATACGCAAAGGTCAATGAAAAATAGAGCAGGAACTTTTTCAAGCATTCGACATAAATAATAACTTAAAGAGTTCAAGGGCATGTGACTTACTCTTGCAAAATTTTGTTGAGAGCGTAGTTGAGATTCCATATATCTTTCACCGTGAATAGCTTCTTTAGTATCTCCTTCAGATTACTCAACTCATTCTTGACCTCTGAGAAAGAGCTTTTGTACTTGTTGTACAAAAGCTGAGCAAAATTTACAGCTAATCGATTCTCAGCTTCGGGTTGTTCGACAGAACTCGGCTCCTCGGAAATCGTGCTTTGCCTCAGTAACTCAAACACATCGATGGGCTTATCAATCTCCTGATCCTGGTTCAATGAAAAAGCCCGTAAAGGTATATAAAAAAAGCAACTGATTCATGAGGTAAGGACATTAAAAGAATATTAATTTGGAAGAAAAAAAAAACAGCACAACCTTGAAATTGTAGAGCACATTAATTCTATATATTTAATCATTCAGGTGGCCAATGAAGAATACTTAGTTTCGGTAAAACGGAAGATGATGCGACTTATTACTACTACCTTGTTAGTCTAATATTTGTACCCCAAACATGTCATAAATTTATAAATGACTCATTTTTTACCAAAAAGTCCTTGCTGGCTAAGAAATTACAACACCCGGATACAACTATTTTCGCTTCTAGCTGTGGAGGACTGTAGAATCGTATTCTCTCTTCTAGTTTGGATGTTGGGGTATTTTGGCCCAACAACTCATATACTATTGATGCAGAAACCAATATTCCGTGTCATTGGTAATATTTTTCAAATTCCCGTTTCAATTATAGCTGACAAGAAAAAACTAAATTTAGTGTGTTGGAACCTATATACTCATAGCAACCTTAAACTCCAACCACACCAGACAGAGAGGGCCAAACAGTTTTACCTTCCCAGCATACAGGAGTTCGAATTGAGCCCCAGTCCCAAGACGTGGGATATTTCCCCACGAAAGAGCTTCAATAGACCCTTCGAGATTATCTGTCACCTCATTCTTTGCGGCTTTTATGAAGCAATTCGCCGGTGTCTGCAACGTGTTACAGAAGCGAAGTTGAAGAACTAGTATCTGTATCTACATCTATATAAATACATATATCTATATCCACGTGCGTGCCTACGATCAAACGTTGAGTTTAAGAGCTAACCGAAAAACATGCTTGCACAAAAGGCGACTTGTGATCTTTCTGCTGAGCAAAGCCCTTGGCGGTGAGCCCGACAAATTCTCCCATGGCCGACAGAGCATTGGCAACGAGTATTAGATGTTGCGGAAGTATGCTCTTTCCCACATCTGATACGGCAGATTCCAAGTTCTGCACCCAAAGAAAATGAATGATATAATTATTTGAGAATGTTTAGTAATATGTTGGTCCACAAATAGACTAAATAATAACCAATTTTTTTCTCTTCTTCTTTTGTGCTTGATAATTTATTATCAGAATTCTTTCATCAGTTCAACTCCCTATTTATACACACTAAAAACTAAATAAACAATTTCTGTTTTATTTAATAGACAATAATCGTGTTAATTATTTTACACGGTTATTTTGTTTATGCTCAATAACTTCGTATCAAAATGCTTCAATAATTAAATTTCACCAATTTGCTCACAAAAACCAGATAAGGAAATAAAAAAATTCTGTTTATTTATTTTTCTATAACGAAGAGAGATGAAACTCACATTAAGAAAGTGTTTCCATCCAGCAGTGATTCCAAAACTGGCACAGAACTCATTTACGTCCTCGGGATGACTTCGTGACCAATCAATCAAATTCATTATTGGTAGACAGTTGTCCATAAGCATGCTCCAGCATGTTCTCGATCTCTTGCGTCTTTTACCCAACATAGTAACTCTCAAGTAGAGTTCACCACAAGATTTGGAAGTCGATCTTGATGCCCTGTCTTTCCACAAGATATCCACCTGCTTTATCTCTTGAAATCCTAGATGCACCATTGACGAAAGAGTAAAAACTTTGGAAAAAGAAGCTTCAAAAGATTATATAAGCTGTGTAGACATTAACTACAGACCTGACCTAAAAATAGATTTTACATTAGGATACACATAGGATTTCCAAAGCTAAATTCGTCCCTGAACAAAAAGCAACTTAATTCTTTTTAGATTAGTTCATGAACAAACCTTTAACATATGTTCCGAGGAGGTAAGGTATGACCAAACTCTGGATAGTTCTCAACTCAACTGCTGAATCCGTAGCGCTTTCACTAACCGCCACAGTAATGCAACATGTATCACTTTCTTCCTCGTCAGACACAGTACAACTCCTAAAAGAAAAATCATCAAAAAGGTCAAAAATAGAGAGATACCAGTAGAATAATGGAAGTCAAAACGAAGCCTTGAGGCAGTAAATTTTCCAAGATTTAAATATGGAGAAAGGTATCAATCATTTTCTATGATACTATCGCGTAAAACAAACACTGTATTTTCTAGGATTCTACAATAGGACACGTCCGAGCTGGTATAAAATAGTTGCAAAATTCGGTTAGTAGAGAAGAGAATATAAGAGGAATAGCTTTACTTGCTAGTTATCACCATGTTCGGTAGGACAGCTTTTAACTTTTTCGGTGCACTGCTACACCTCTGGTACATCGAGTCAATTACCGATTGCACGTTCAATCTTCTTTTTCTCAGAGAATTCTGAAGGAGATATCAAAAGATCTTCAACTCAATACACTACACCATTTATTAGATAAGACAAAAGAGCAAAAATTAACCACCTTGTATAAGTGGAAATGGCAAACCCAAGGACTCAGGCGGTTTTTGCCAGTAGACCGAGGTGTGAAGCTGAAACAACACAGTACAATCAGTTAGACAGACGAATAAAGACTAAAAAGCCCGATGAACAAGTTCACAAACAAACATTATCGAGAACGAAGAAGTAACGTCCTCAAGCAAAACTCCCTCCAAGTGCTGTTTGACTTTCAGAGCTCCTAGTTCGAGCCCGTGCCTCAATTTTCTGAGTTCGCTGGATAAATACAGAGACATGATTTGGTTCCCGGTACTTTTTCTCGAACCACACTCGAGCGCATTCTGTTTCACCAAATGATATACCGTTCATATTACTTCACTCAATGAGATTGAACCTCGTGTTGTGTTGGGATGGTATTCCCATTAGGATTCTAAGACTCAATCCATGAACGAAATAAATATTGGAGATGGTCTACAAAGCTTAACACAACTAAAAATAGTGGGGAGAAGAAGAAGAAAAATGAAACAGGTAATATTAAGGCAAAAGACTTATTAATGTATTTAATTCCGACCAAATCGAGCAGCCGAACATATTCCACGACTCTAATGCAAAATTGTACAATACATACTTGCATGTAATGTAATTTTATTATGTACATTTTGAGCAATGTTGATATCAAATTCAGATTCAATGTAATGCAAAGATTTTTCGAGTACCTTCAGATTCAACAGCGGGGACGTTCCGAGCAAGCTAACAGGCTGATCTAAAGCACTGTATGCAGCTTCAGAGAGAGCAGACGCGGCCAGAACGCCGACGGGATGGCCTGCAACAGCATGATCAACATCATCATCGGCTTTAGTATCGTATGAGAGCTGAACAAGCTGATTCCCGTAAGCATTCCTGACCGTGCCGTCATAGGCCACGGATATATCTCTCATAAAGTACATGAGCCTCCGCGTAAGGGTCCCCGGGAGCTGAGCATTATCGCTGAACGAGCTGTCCCGAGTCGTCACGGAGTGAGCAAAGGACTCGAGTGGGTTCAACCCTGCGAGGAAAGAGCTCTTCACAATGGCGAACGGGATGTACTTCTCGTAATTTTCACGCGAGCTCACCGACTTGTGGTCGTTCCATCCAGCGCATGAGAGCTCCAGGGGAAACCTGAACCCCAACGGAGTCAGAGACCTCACCGCGCCGAGGCACATGCTCTGCTGGACAAGCTTCATGACGTTCCCTTTGCTTCCAGATTTGAGCATGGCAACCAGAGAGTTGTCTCTCTCGGCGTATTTGAAGGCGCGAGAACTCACATCCCTGAATACCCTTTTAAATGCATCGACCGAGGCTTCGCTGGCTGTGGCCGAAGTCTGCCTCTCGAGGCAGAACCGCTCGGCTTCGTCGGAGAGCGAGCTCGGGCTCGGAAGATCAACGAATCTCTCAGCACTGTTCAGGAGCTGCTCATAAGCGCAAGCCCTTTCGGCTTCTTCTAGCCCTAAGAGGACTTCTGTGGTCAAGTTCTCGCGGGAGCGAGGGTCACCGGCAAGGCTCAGGTCCAAAAGAGAGACACTGAGACCGACCATAGAGGACCACTGGCAGAGGACATCCTGTGCTCTGTAGAGAGTCTCGAGAACTTCTCCACCATAATGCTTAGCAAGGCTGTGAAAGAGGTTTCCGTCAGCGTTGTTACCCAGCCATGAAGAATCCTCGGACGAAGCCGAGATGAGCATCCCGTCCTCGACTCGGACTCCACTCGGCTCGAACGAGTAATCGAACCCGCGGGGCAGGATCATGTTGAACACCTGCTTTCCGGTCCAAGCGTTGCCACCCACTGATGGAGCTTTGACAATAGCCGGAAACAACTCGGGCGGGTCCAGGCAGAGCATCTCCAGCTGTTGCTTGTTGTACAAGTCAACAACGCAAATGTCGTCCAACATCTGATATGCGGCGGCGAGGCTGTCATGACTGAGCGAGAGGAGACTCTTCCCGCTCTGCCCGTTGAACAGCTGCTTGTCCAAGGCAACGAGTTCTTTCAGCTCGATCCTCGCATCGATGGACTGAGGCACGAATCCGTGAAGACAATCGCCGTCAAAATCTCCGCGGAACGGAGAACAGCAGAGAGGATTCAGGGACAAGACCGAAGACGTTGGGAGCACCCTAACCGACAGAGCTATCATGGAGTGCTGGTGAATCGACGGAGGTCGGTTGACCAACACCGTGTCTCCGTCGCATAGAGGCCGGTAGATCGTGTCGCCTATGCATAAAGTATCGGTCAGACGAATTCGGACTATTGCGTGTTCCCTCTTCACAAAAATCACTCCCTCCTCGAACAGCCTCATATTCAAGGGCTCGCCCAGGTTTTCCAGGTTTCGCTGATTCAGAATCTCGGGAACGAGCATCCTCTCTGCTATGCAAGCCGGTACACCGATTTCGGTTAGCTTTATCTTGGGGTCTCCGTGAACCACCATTCTAAAGCAATTATCGCTTCTTTTGGCCAGAAGAACTTCTTTGAGCCATTTCAAGCCTGAGTTTTGTGATGGACAGTCTGTTTTCTCTTGTTTGGGCATAACCCGATTGTCTTCTGAGGATTGTCCAGAGTAAAGCTGAAATCAAGGAGTTTGACTTTCAGTTAGAGGCTTCCTCTTTTTATATGAGTTCTATACACTATTTCCCAGAGAGAGAGAGAGAGAGAGAGAGAGACGTAGGCTTACTTTGGAAGTTTTCAGAGTCTCGTAAACACGTGAACCCAACTCATTAGCTGACCCCCGAAATCCTATCAATCTCTTGCAACAGCTCGTGCGTTTATCCTACAATCATTAATTAGAGAATAAAACAAATACACATGCGCGTGCAGTTACGAGCCGAAAGGAAAAGGAAGTACATTTGTTCGACTTACATAGGTCAACCGGTGCTCATTAGAAACTCCTTGAACAAATTCTTTGACGCGACAGCTATTCGGACAAACCGGAACACAGTTCAAAATAACGGACTTCAGGCTCGGAATACATTCCTCGAGAAACTTCGAGTCAAGATCTTTAATCAAGAAATGAACCTAAAGTCAGGCAATAGGCATTTTCATTAAGCTAAGGTCAGGCACTACATAATATAAAGCGTAAGGAAAGGAACACACTATACCTGAGCATGTGACAATACTCTCCTCTTTGCATTTGCGCTACAAACTTCTAACTGAGGATCTGTTGGTAAAAAATTCCAATAATCTTCGGGAATTTCTATTGATCTCTTTCTTGCCCCAACACTTCCGCAAATCTCTACAACGAACGAAGTTCTATTGTATTCTTCGGCCGCCGAAACTCTAAATTTCATTTTCGGGTACTTCCCCTGTAGCATCAACAAATTCATATTTTACTTTCCACAGGAGAAAAGGACACAAGATATAAATGAAGAGCTTTACAGACTTACATTGCAATGGTTGCAATCTTTTTCTTGATCAACATCTACAGGGACCTGATATTTTCATGAACAATGTATGTTCACGATTTTTTTCACAGATTCTTTAGTACACAAAATAACTTTCCAATCATAAAGTCTAATCAACAGAACATATCATCAATACTTCTTTGCTTTAAATTTTTTTACTTATAAACATTCAACGATAAAAAAAAAATTAAGATTTAGCAAGTTACCAGGTAATTGTCCTTGCAGTATGTATAGAAGAATACTTCATATATAGTATGTCTAATCAGTATGGATACTCAATAAAGATTTAGCAAGTCTAATCAATCAAATATAGTATGAATACTCTCTTGCGTTAAACTTTTTATTTAGTCATAAACATTCATTAATAAAAAAGAATAAGAGGTTTAAAAAAATATAAATTAGCAAGTCGCCAGGTAATTGTCCTTTTATGAAGTTCCCATTATACTCGTCGATCTCAACTATAACTTTATATGAAAATGAAAAATCTTATTCACTTGACTGATCTGCATCCCTCCAATAAAATCTTCTGGAACAAAGTTTTGACGCATTCAAACTATACAGAGCATGAGGAGCGTGTGACAGACCTTAACCCGATTTTTTTTCCTGATAGATCTACACCCAGGACAAATGTTATTTAGAATGTTGGTGACTTCCGGAAGAAATTGAGGATGAAAAAGGGTGTACGGTAAATTTATACGTCCCCAATGGCCTATATAAAAAAAGGAAAAATAATATTAAACAAATAACGAACTTACGTTATCTTCAGTTGTCAATGAGAATTCCACGTATAAAATCTATCCATACCTTCGCAGTACTTCATCTTCGTCGCACCACATGTTGAACACACGGCCGACGGATTGGGAAGCCCCAACCTTGAATCAGTCACCTCATTTGATGACTCAATTTCCACAACGCAACTTTTTTCCTGATTTTATTACATAAAAATATAAACGTATCTATATCACTATCTAATTTTCCTGATTTGACTAGGATTATAATTATCTAATATCGCCGTGTCCTTCTAATACGAAAATAAAATCTGAATCCCGACATTAAAGACTTGAATTCTAAGCAAGTGGCACAGAATCAAGTGGACGACATAATGCCCGGAAGAGAGATTCACATTACAGAAGAGAAGATGATAAAATCTTACGATATCTTCCTGGGTAGCAATACTGAAACTGATCCCGGTCACGTAACCTAGAGGGTGTCGATCCTCTTCGCCGCGTCGGTTTTCCATTGATAGGCCGTCAAACACAAATCAAGCACCCTGAAAAAATGGCCAGCGGCGAATAAACAGGTAATAGTAGATGGTATTGAGAATTTCTGTGAAATGATAATTGCGACATGAGAGTATCAGTTCGACAAGAGAGAAGACAATTCGATCGCTGAGGGAAATGGAAGCCGTTAAAATAACCCAAAAATAAAATAAAAAAGAAAGACGCCTAGAAGCAAAGAAGAAGAAGAATACAGACCGAAAACAATGATCCACTCTTTTTGATGTTTAAAGGTAGAAGATACACATTTCATAGACGAAATGCGAAAGTACTTAAATAAGTAAATAAATGAATAAAAAGGAAACCCTAACACATACAAAGGCGTTATTGAAATCCTTTATCATCTACCAGAAAAACGAAAAAAAAAACCCGGAGAAACTTCCACAAGCCTTTGCAAACAACAATGCGAAAAATTAAGTTCTCTATGACCAATCAGAACATGCAAAGACAACAGAGAGAGGCAGAATATTCATCTGCCGCGGAAACTCAAATCCAAAAGCAATAATAAATGTTCAGTTCTCGCGGAACCAGAGCTGTGATCGAATCATCCAAACAGAACATTCGCGATATAGAAACAAAGTAAACAATCACTCTCGCGATATTTGAAAACTAGAAGACAATGCAGAGGGAGACTAACCAGTGCCTGCTTGTTCTCTGTGGTGTGTTTGAGAGTATTGATTCACAGGGTATGAGAGAGAGAGAGAGAGAGAGAGAGAGAGAGAGAGAGAGGTTTAACTAGTACTATTACGACTGAACTCTGACCACTTCCCAAGAAATTGTATTATTTTGCCTTTTTTATATTTTTATCCATGATACTCCCCCGTTTTCCACCTTTTCGTTAGAGTTGTCAAAATAGAAAAATAATTTTAAAATGTTTAGCATTAGGGCATGTCGAATGGAAAGCCAAAACAAAACAGTGTATTTGGTGTAAAAAATGTTTTCAGCTGCATTGCATTTTAAATATTAATTAGGGATAAAGAGTAATATAGTCATTTGATCTTAACAGTTGCAAAATATCCAAATTTTAAAAAGAATTAATTAATAATAATAAACGTAAATAAATCGGAGAAATATGACAACTTTATCCCCAATTAAAAAGTGAATTAAAAAAACATAATTTCGGAAAAAAATAAATATATATTATATAATCGACTATAATTATTCCACTTACCGACACAAATAAATAAATAACTCACTACTAACATCTCGGAATTAATAGCTATTAATTTGAAAAATTTAAAACAACTGTTTTATAACCGCTGCATATCCAGATATTAATTCAAACCAATTAAGTAATTATCCGAAATTAAAATAATTAAAATAGCAGTTAATTCTCAAAGAACCTAATCGAAAAACACACCTCTTAATAATGCCACATCACCCCATTTTGGCTATTAATTAAAAAAACAAAATGTATAGCTAAAACACAATATCAAAGTTTCAATAGGCTATTTGGAGCAATTTTTCAACTAAATATAGTGTTATAAACACTATCACGTCATATTTGGCGTGATACCGTTTACCCGGCATAAATTTATAAAACATTATATATTTATGAAGGGTAATTTTTGTATATACTCAACTAAACTATAGTCGATTTCGATATATCCAAAATTTTGTATATTTATAAAATATTATAACCTTATATATTTATAAAGTGTAATTTTTGTATATACTCAACTAAACTATAGTCGATTTCGATATATCCAAAATTTTGTATATTTATAAAACATTATAACCTTATATATTTATAAAGGTAATTTCTGTATATACCCAACTAAATTATAGTCGATTTCCATATATCCAAAATTTTGTAAAGAAGTCGTAAATAACCATAGATATTCGTTTACAGACAAAAATGCCCAAAAATTGTTAAAAATTAAAATAAATATAAAGAATAAATTGGAAAAAATATTAATTGTAAATAAAAATAATGGTTATTTACGACTTGTTTACAAAACGTTGTGTATATTCAAATTACATATGTTAAAAGTGGGTATAGAACTAATTTTTTGTATTTATAAACCACCAAAAAAATTAAATTGGTTACCAAAAACATATAAATATAACGTTCATTTAAAATATAAAAATTTAAACACACTAAATTTAAATTAAACACACTTAATAAATATAAACACAAATATAAAATTATATATTCATAAAGTACATAAAAAAATACTAAAAGCACAATTTAATTGAGAGGCTCATATTGAATTTCGAAATTCATTAATTGAGCACATGTAGAATGAATATGCTAATTACGATAAATAGTTTGCTGTCATGTATGATTTTTTATATTGTTTATTTTAAATAATGTAATTTTATTTATTTATTTAGTTTTCTTTTTGTGAAATAAATAATTTTTATCAGATAATTAGAAAATGAGAATATTATAATTACGTATTAAAATATTTATTGATAAAAAATGATATAAATTTAATAAAATAATAATGAAATAGTATTTTTGGTGTGAAATTTGGTGTTGTGATTGAAGATGAATTTTTTTGAACATCTAGTGCTAAATTAACACCAAATTTAGTCTTAATGGTTGGAGATGGCCTTAATGCTAAAATGAAGCAAATGATATAAACAAATATTCATTTACCTTATTCAGATAAATCCAATGTGACAAAAAAAAAATAGAAGTGGTTCAATCAAGAGGAATCAAATGTACTCGTTTACTTAATTATATAAGTTAAATCGTATATTATTTTTTAGGAAATGACGGTAAAAGTACCGTAAGTTTCAAGTTCGATACACTCAACCACTAAAAAAATTCACCGACCAAACTTCCTAAAGTCGATTTTGTTTGCACCTTCGTTACCTAATGTTACGTGGCCACGTTTAATATTCTTTTCCCCACCTAAGACGTCACATGGTCGCGTTTTATTGGGTTATAAAAACTGTTTCGCCACATCAGATTCGTCTTTGTGAGACATAGGTAAAATTCATGTTTCGAGTTTGCATCGTTCATTATTTTTTTTTCCATATCCGAATTCTTAATTGTTTTTGTTCATCAAGAATTTACTGCAAAAATCGCCAAGAGTCATCGTCGATCTCCAATCTTTGAAATGGCATCTTCACATTCATCGCGTGAACACTGTAGGATTTCGAAGGATTTTTGTTTTTGTTGCGAACCACTCGCCAAGAGAACACATTGGATGGATTCAAATCATGGGAGGAGGTTCAAATGTTTCAATTATTTTGTACCTCTACTATTTCGATATGTCTAAATTTTTGGTTTGTTCTTTTTTCAGGCTCAGGGGGGTTGCAGGGCATTTAATTGGATTGATCTTGAGATGTGTAAGAGATCGAAACGAGTAATATTTAGTCTGATAAGAAGAATCAACAGATTGAAGATGAGGCAATTTAATGATGAGGACTTCGAGATCAAGATTAACAAACATGTAGGAAAAAGGTTTAGGTGAAGAGAATTTGTTGTTCTTTTCATGATAGGAATTGTAACAACATGTGTTGATGTCAGAATTTGCTCTCAATAATCACGAAATAAGATCTAGGTGATTTTATACGAGAAGTAGAACTGAAAGAGTACATAAAGAATTTGTAAATGAACAGATAATTGAACTCGGGAGAACAAGTTTATCGTGCGTTTAATTGGATGAAGTCTTCTATTTATAATGTATTGCCGAGTTGAAGATTTAGGCACGTGTATACGAGATCGTTGGAGATGTTTTCACAATGCTTAATATTATTAAGGATGAGATCTCGACTTCGTCCTCGATCTGGTTTCTTCGGCGAGATGATTGAATTTGACTTCAATCCGACTTCTCCAGCGAGATGCACGCGTATCACTTCAACTTTGTCTCCACTATTTCGAGGATTGGGCCTAATGGTGGTCAGTCCAGTCTTGATCTCGAGTATTGGGCTTCATTTGGACCCAATACAATTCAGTTCGATTTTATACCCCTACAATCAACCCCTAGTATTTTTAATATTGTAAAATATTAAAGATACTTTTTAGAAGCGAAGTGATTATGGTGAGAAATATTTTGAAAATGTGTATTTTCGAAATTCGCAGGGAAAGATGAGTCAAGCAGCGTGATGATGTGGTAAACTACAAAATTACGCGTGTCAGTTTTAATGATTGCCGAAATCGAAAGGTTTGGGTGGTTGAAATTTTTTGCGACCGTTTAGGATAATTATGATGAACTGTCAAGTCGATGGGACATAATTTTCTCGAATCTGTTGGTGAATCGATTATATAAATATTTTTCGAAGGGTCGTATTGATTCATTTATACCGCAGTGAAGAGCTTTTAAAGTATTCTCACTTTTACTTCATCTCTCTTCTTTCCCTCTCTAGTTTTTATTATCTTCTTTAATTCGTTTAGTCGAACTCCTTAATGTTCAAAATTCCTATGACATCGCTCTTCGTGAGTATAGTGTCTAGTATGGGGAAATCTCGTTCTTTGGTTAATGATAACATTGACATGCTAAAACCTACTACAATCACTCCATCGTAGTTCGAATAGTTTAGGCATCGATATGATATCCCTTTGAGTCTTCGTATCTTTCTCCCGACACCTGATATGACTGCGGACATGATAGCGGAAGGTTACTATCGTGTCTACTATGTCTAGTTCCAATCGTACGCGCTAAGATTTCCAATGCCTACCCTTCTTGATTTTGTCGATGTGCTAGGAATCACCGTCCCTCACATGTGTTTGACCATTTAGTTCTCTTCGCTAATCTATTTAATAAAAAATATTATTTTTAGTTCATCTACCCTAGACGTTGAACTATTTAACCATGAAATTGAATCTCTAAATTTATCAATTGAGTCTTGAAAATGTAAATGTAAAAGAGCTTCTTGATTATAAATTTTAACATGTAAAGCTCGAACCATAGCATCGTTGTTCGTTGCATTATCTAGAGTTATATAAATTATTTAATTTTTTAGGTGTCATTCTTCTATAACGCTTAATAATATTTCTAAAATAGCATCGCCGGTGTGACTACCTTCGATTCTTTTAAACGCAATTATTCTTTTGTTAAGGTTACACGCCGAGTCTATGTTATGGACTACGACACTCATATAATTCATTTTAGCGTTTCCCGATCAAATATCCGACGTTAGCGCTACGTTAAAATCACCGGTTTGAAATAAAACTTGTAATAATTATTTTTCTTCATTATAAAATCTCATTACGTCATTTCTTAAAAAATTTCTAGAAACTAATTGAATCGTAGGAACTAAATAATGAACAAACCTACCCTTTAGATTCTACATGTGAAAAAGTTTGATCGGTTGAAACAATATATCTCACTAATTTTTTTCTAATTTGTTCGGGGTCATGGCGTACCTGAGTTGATTCAGGACCTGTACATTTTCGATAGTGATGGCGCAAAGAGGAAGTACCTAGTTCTCTACTATCGCATTTGATGTGTTTCCCGCACTTCTTACACATGCCCTTTCGCCCTTCGTCGTCTTCGATTTCCAAGAAATAGTTTCACATCTTGGATCTTGCTCTTCTTTTTTTCTTTTGAGTCCTTGGAATGTCTTGAGTCTCAGATATGTCGCCTTCCTCTTCTTCTTCTTGTGAATGTTGTGTTCGTGGTGGCGGAGGTTGTGTGGGAGGCGAAGGATATGTGGGAGGTGGAAGATATGAGGGTGGTGGAGATTGTGTTGATGGAGGTTGAGTTGGTGGTCGGGTAGGTTGTGAACGACGCGACTGAGGTGGAGTAGGATGTGTTGGTGATTGTGCTTCGAAGTGATGAAGTTGTTGATAAACTTGATATGAATCTTTATATTGTGGTTGGGAAGAATATTGTGTTTGACCATGCACGTAAGGATTCACTAGGCAAATTGAACTAGCTGGGTAAGTTCTTGTTGTGTGTACACAAGACGAGGTAAGGTTGGTGGATTGTAGTGAGGTATAGGAGTGCGAGTGAGAATCGGGTTTTCGGTGCTATCGAAATTTTGAAATTCCGATAGGTTTAACAAATTTTGTGGGTATTGGGTTCGGGGAGATGAATTTGGTGGCGGTTGATTAACTTATTCACAATTCGAAGAATGTGTGAGAGTGCGAGAACGATCCGATTTTATTTTATGTGAGATGATTCCCGAGATATAATGAAAATTGTAGAAGTTTTAAAGAGATTTTGGAAACTTAATAGATTTTGTAGAGAAATTATAGAGATAAATTGTTGAAAATGTAGAGAGAAATTCGGATAAGTTGTGAAAATTGTTATGAAAATGGTTTGTACTTATAGAGATTTTTTTGGATGGGGTTATAGTGTAATAACGGAAATTCTTTTACAATCATCAGATTTAAAAACGGTAATATTTTCAAAGGACATGATTGCGCCACATCACCCACCCCACCCTCTTCTTCCAACGGCAACCTGCCATCCGCGAGCCTCGCTTCCTTCCACGACTGACACAAAAAGCCTTAGACCACCTGTCGCACTGGACATTTACGCAGAAACTTATATCCGCGTGTCAGCGGAAGGAACTGCTCCTTTCGTTCTTTCGCATACCGTATGCGGAGGAGTTGACTAAAGTTGTTGTTTGCTCTCATAAAAAAAAGTTGTTGTTTGCTCTCATAAAAAAAAGTTGTTGTTTGCTCATAAATTATGATATAATGTATACATATTTTGTGAGCTTACTAACATATCATATGAGTGATATTCTTTCATTACTTTAATAATAAAAATACTGCCACACGGATGAAAATACTCAAGATCTGATAAGAAAGAAAAGGCTGCCACAGTTTCTCTTGAAAGAAAAAAGCCGTCAGAAGTGAAAAGGCTGTTCAACTTCAATGCCACAGTTTCTCTTGGAAGAAAAAAGCCGTCAGAAGCTATATGATGAATGTGTTACGTGGAGAAGCAAACGAATTAAAAATGAATATCAAGAGTCGTCTATAACAACTCTATAGAAACAGTGTTCCTCGCGGCAAGAATGTAATTCTAGCAGAACAAACAAGGAGGCTCTTTCTTCTACAAAAGAAAAACAAGAAGGCCGTTCCTTAAAAAAAACAAGGAGGCTCTTCAATCTTTGCTTTGGTGGATCAAAGATGAGTGAAGTTCCTCGGTTTTTCAAAGTTATCGGTCGACAGGGAAACAAAATCGTGAGCGTTTCATTCAGTTTTTTTAGTTGGTATAACTATCATCTTTTTTATTTTGATCAAAAAACGCTTTTTTTTCAGTGCATGTTTAGCCTTTATGATCAACGGAACTGTTTGGTACCTTAAAACAGATAAGAGAGTTTCTGAACATGAGAATCTCGTTGTTAGGATGAAAGTTATAGTCTCAGAGAACATATGCGGAACCATTTCCTCTGTATTTTTATTGATGATAATGAGAACATGCTAATATATTCCCAAATCAATTTATGAGGTGTCGGTCTTATATAGTTCTGGTTATCGTTTGCAGAAACTGGTTTTTGAATTATTTTATCAAGAACGTAAACATACTCTATCCAGTAGTTGTTCATACAATGTTTTTTCCATTATCCGTTACATTTACTAGAAAAGATTAGTTCTTAAATTCCATTTTCGTATTCCTAAAAATATTTTTCATCAGCCATTTGTGACATAAAATCGGACGGAAAACGCAAGACAAGGATTGAACTGAATTATCAAGGTTAATACATTTAATTACTGTGGTGATGAAACGTGGCAGCTAATACCAGACGAGATTGTGAGGAAATGTGGAGACAGTTTAAGAGAGCAAGTTTGCTTCCGGCTTCCGTGCGGTTTTAAATGGAGGATCGGTTTGACAAAGTCGAGCGACGGTGAAGTGTGGATTGACAAAGGCTGGCCTGAATTCTCAAAGCACTATTCCATAGATTTCTGCCACTTTTTGGTTTTTGGGTATCATGGGAATTCCCAATTTCAAGTGGCCATATTTAATCAATCTTCCATAGAGATTGACTACAAGAGCTTCGGTAAAGAAGTGAAAGAAGAGCCTAAAGATGATGAAAATATGCAAATGTGTCCAAGCCCTTGTCCTTCGAGAACGATTACTAGTGGTATTAATTTTCTTACAGAACAAAACTGGATGAAACTATTCAGTCACCACAGTAATTTATCTGGAATGAAGCTTTCAGTGTGACGTGTTAAAATTTTGATTTTTCAGGGAGGTTAAGCCCAAAAGAAAAGTCTGAAGCTCTAAAGAGGATCAGAGGTTTAAAATTTGAGAGGCCTTTTTTCATCCTTCATATGGAACGATCCCATGTCCAAGCCAACCCTTTGATGGTAAACAAATTCTTGTATACGATTTTCTTTCCTACAAAGTATGTTATTGTATAAACTTATTCTCCTTTCATGAAGTTTGTCCCTCGTGAATTTTGCAACTCGTATCTTGGGACTGGAAATAAGAACGTTATCCTCAAAGTCGGAGATGGAAAAGACAAGTCTTGGCCTGTGATGTACAGTTTCAAGAAGAGTGACAGAGCCAGGTTTCAGGGTGGTTGGAAGACCTTTTCTCAAGACAATGATCTAAAAAGAGGTGATCTTTGTGTCTTTGCAATGACTAAGACGACCAGGTCGATTGTATTTGAAGTTAACATCTACCGGGAAAATAGAGTCTCAGGTAAGCTTTGTACCCAACTGTTTTATTTCTTTTCGCTGCCTAAAGAATTAGAAACAAAGAAGCAACAAATTTGAATCCCAGACGGAAGATCAATATTTTATTTTTTATTCAGGGGTTGGTCAGAAGAAAACTAAACCCGTATCTCAGAAAAGAAATGCGAGTACCAGCAAAGCTTTAATGCCTTTGCTGTTGAAATCTACTTCCGAAGAAGGGCCCGAGGGAATTCTAGTTAAAAAGGATGGTAAACAATGCATACATATATATGTGAAACATCAAATTTCTCGAGATTTTAAACGTCGCTTTTTTATGATTGAGCTTGAAATAGGTACCCGTTCTGAAGTCAATTGTGGAAGAAAAGCTTCCGAAGCGGCAGCCAAATTCCGTTCAAAACATCCGTTTTTTCAAGTGGACTTTCCACAGAGAAGCCTTGTTATGAGTAAATTGGTAAGCGCCTATAATGAACTACAAAATAAATGAAAAATGGAAATCCAAATTGATGATATCTTGTGTCTGTCTTTGCGCAGATATTACCGGGTGGTTTTTCGAGTAGTTATATAGAGGCAAAGACAAAAATTGCAAGTCTTCGGGTGGGTGAGAGATCCTGGGATGTGAAGTTGGCATGTAGTTCTTGTAATGGGAAGTGCTGCGCACAGTTCTCTTCAGGCTGGTCTGCGTTTTTGAAGGACAACTCTTTGGGCCCGGGAGATTCGTATATTTTCGAGCTCATTCAGAGCGACCAAGCCGTGTTTAAAGTCTCGATATTTAGAGACCAAGTTTGAAGTGGTTCAATCAACTCAATAGAGGCAGGGAATCCTTTTGGTGGTCTAGAAACTCCTATAGTTTCCGTATAAGCTGACTTGCACTTTGCTACTTTCTAATCATTTACATGTCACTCTTTTGTATGTATTCTGCATGCTCTTCTTCAGCTTGGGGTTTGTTTCCTTGTTCAAATCATCAAAGTATCTTCATTTATTAATGTTTCTCATGATGGTCTTGGCATAAGGACCTCTGGGCAGAACGCCCCTGCCGAGCATGAGCTTGGCAAGCTCGGCGGCCTCGTCGATGAACTCGCCCCGAAACAGTCCTACGAGAAGAGTCGAAAAGATGCTGCGATCGATTGTGAGCAAACCCCCGACGTTGTCGATCTCCAAGCAGAGGCGATACGCGTCCAAGGCCCTCCCAGCGGAGCAGACCCCATTGATGACCACGAAGCTGGCAGACCCACCGGGAACCAGTCCGTCTGCCATCATCTTCCTGAGGCAGTCCTCGGCCTCCTCCACCCGCCCCGCCCTCTCCAGGCCCACCACGAGAGAGCTGAGGCACTTGGCCGGCGAAACCCCACCGCTACGCACCAGCCTCGCCATCACCTCTCGAGCCTCCTCCATCGTCCCCTCCCTGCTCACCCCTCCCATCAGACACTTGGCCGTCACTTCGTTCCCACACACGCCGCGATTCTCCATCCGATCCAGAATCTCCATCGCCTCCCCCACCCGACCCTCCTCCCCGCACAGCCGCTGGATCACGCTGGTGTACGTCACCGTGTTGGGTCGCATCTCCTCCTCTTTCTCTTTCTCCATCTCTCTCACCACCTCCATCGCTCCTTCCGTGTCTCCGCTCTTGCACAGCCCGTTCACCAGGCTCGAGTACAGAACCCTGTTCGGGGAGCACCCCTGTCCCTTCCCCGCTTTCAAGACCTCGAAAGCCTTCTCGAATCGGCCCCCTCTGCAGAACCCCTTCAGCATCTCTGCCAGCGAGGTTGCGTCTAAATACATGTAGCCCGAGTCAGCCAACTCCCTCGCCAACCTCTCGGCCGTCTCCATGTCGCCTCGCTGGCAGAACAGCCTTATGACCAAGCTGTACATGGTCGAATCTCGCCCCACTCCGAACTGGGGCGTTTTCCTCAACACCCATAAAGCCTCCTCCGCCAGCTTGGCCTCTCTACACAGATTCAGGACGATCTTAAGACCCTTCACGGTGACCGAACAGCTTTCAGCTCTATACGAATCGACTAAGCCGTAAATGAGGTTTGGGTTCCGATTGAGGTTGAGAGACTTACACGCTTGTGCGTAGGCGTGACGGCCGTGCCTGTATCCGCGTTGAAGGCCGGCCCAGACGAAAAAGCGGAGACCTTTCTGGGCTTCGCTCGGATCGCAGCGTTCGATCACGTCGGTCACGCATTTCGCCTCCAATTTGGCTCCTACGGAGGTTAGGGTTTTCTCCAGATCGGTGTTGTTTCGTCGGAGGTGGGACAGGAATTCGTCGGCGCTGGAGAATCGAGAGACCGAACGAAGAGTCATACTCGTAATTTGAGATTCTTTTTGGGAGGGAAAACTGATTGAGAAGGCCGAGAGGTAAAGAAAGAAAAAGGTTTGGTGGCAATCGTAGGATGTTGGAAAGTTTCATATGAGAAAGCGTGTGTATTGCATATTATAAAATGAACGACAATATGTTAAACACCGTAGTTACTCTTTTCGTGAATGAACTTTAATTTTATGTACAAAACTTGTTCTCTTCGAGCTTCCACAATGCAACAATATAAAGTCGAATTAAATTTTGGAAATACTCGTCGATGAAATGTGTTCAATTGTATATAAACGTATATGATTGGTGATATAGAAGATAATGATAAATTCTATTTAACGAATTGAAATACAAGCGACGAGCTAAATTAAAATTAATGAGTTTGTAAGTACCAATCATTGTAAAAACTGCGAAATAATAATTATGAGTGATAATAATAATAATAATAATAATAATAATAATAATAATAATAATAATAATAATAATAATAATAATAATAATAATAATAATAATAATAATAATAATAATAATAATAATAATGCCACTTATTGTTTTTCATTAGAGGTTTTATAAGTTAAAATGATTGAGCTCGAATTGTATCATACATTGTCGAACATATATGATCTATCGTTAGAATAGTCAACGTTTGATATGTTTTCAACAAATTGGTCAATATTTCGTTAAATTTTGGTTAATGGTCACGTTAAAATTGAATCAATTTTTTTGGATTATTTTTGCCCAAAAACTTTCCCGTACATTCAATAGCTAAGTCATTATTGGGGAAAAAGTTTGGATGAAAATATTCTAAAAAATTTGGTTAAATTTCAACGTGACCATTAACCAAGATTTGGTCAAACGTTGGCTAATTTGAATCCCCTATGTCTAAATGGCTATATTACTTACTGTTAACCTGTAAAAATGGTAAAACAATATCTTGCACCAAATCTTAGGGATACCAAACATGATTATCAAAGAACGGGAACAAGACTTTCTCTTATAACAAATAGGTTGAGTACAAGAGAGCAAAATGATGTGAGATTTACAAAGGAATAGGTGAATAACATTTAGTAGTTCTCTGAATTTCGGCCGTCCCTTTCCATTGCTCCTTGTTTCCTTTTATAGTCCTTGTATCTCGCTAGACGGTTATCCTGAGTGGTGGGTTCGTGTTACTTTGGGGTGGATCGTGGGGTGATCAATCCCACGTCCTTGTTGATGAGATTTATTTAGTCAGTGCATTTGGTGTTTGGTCGCTTTAGCGATCCGAGCGTTTTTTTTATTACACATGTTATTTTGCTTTGACTAGTCTTTAACCAATTATCTTATCTCCTCTTTGGAGTCTTTGATTGACAGAGTCCGTTCTTGATTTATGAACGTAGTGTTCCTTTAGTGGTCTTGGGGATTGTTTTCCTCGAGTCCTCTGTCTTAGGTTTGAGTTCATTCCTCGGTATCCCGAGGAGTGTCCTGGCCATGCTAAATTTCTTGGTAACAACTCCTCCCTAGTTTCTTGTCTTTTTATAAATATGGTAAGGAACTTTTTGTGAGCGATTTAATTCACTCTTCATCACGTTTACTTTGGATTATTCTCGGTATATCCCGAAAACTACACATAGTTTATTTCTCTATGGAACGTAGGCGTCTTATTTTTACGTCGTCGTTTTGTTTTTGCGAAAGTGAGGATTTCAGGGCGACTCTTTGTGTTCGGCCGTTGGTTGTGTGAAACTTCTTCAGCACGTTGAATCCCGAATTTCAGAGAATTCTATATAAAGGTGCGAAAGCGTCCTTTTTGAACTTTATTTGTCATTTTTTACTCTTCTCAACTTTTCGTTTTCGCAAGTACTCCCAAAGCTCTTCTAACGCTTTTCCTTTTTGTAAGTTTTCTACATCCTCATTTTTCTTTTGAAATTATCTTATACGTATTTATTTTCTTACGCTTATGGACAGGACTGAATGTGATTTCTACCTTCCCGATCCGGATCTCGATCCTCGGGTCAAGATCTATTATAGTTCGGATTCTAAAGATGACTTTGGGCTCTTCTGGTCCGAAAGGTTAGAACGCTACCGTTATTGGCGTTTGATCCCTAAAAAAGGATGGATCCGTCCCGTTTTGGCCCGCCCGGTATCGAGGGTTCTTCCTGTTTCAGATCCCAATCCTCCTGTGGAGATTATTATTATGGGATAACGGGGTCTTCGATTTCTCTCAGGGTCGAGATGTCTTCCGACTGAGCCGAGGACTCTACCTATGTCACTCCTGAGGAAAACACGACAAATTCTATTGAAGCTTCTCGACCTAGTACTGCTGAAACGAGTGGTCGCCTCTTCAGTGTCGATCTTCCTGCCGATCCTTCGGAGGAGATTTATTATGAAAGGAGAGAGGAGGTTTTCTTGGCTAAGCAGTGAACTTCTTTGATGACTATAAGGCATTTGGATTCCTTGTACGAGGAGTTTGTGTTTGATGATCGTATCCGCTTCTCTCTCCCTTTCGCGGATGATTGTGCATGCACGCCGCCCGAGGGCTAGGTGGCGATGGATGTCATGATCTTAAAGGCCGTTAGTGGACTGCCATTTCATCTGACCATCGCCTATTTTTTGTCTGAACTCCAATGTTCTCCGATACAGCTGGTCCCAAACGTATATCGTCTTCTCATCGGGGTGACCCAGCTGTGGTTTCGCTTTTACGGAGAAGCTCCCACGCTTAGGGACTTCACTCAATTCTACCATTTTCAGTCTGCTCCCGATCAACATAGCTTCTTTTGTGCTTGGTCTCACTCGAGTTCAGAGAAAATTGTTAACAGTCTGCGTTCCAGCCAAAAGAAATGGAAGGATCGTTTTTTCTAGGTCGAAGGCCCGATTTCTCCTCTTGCATATTTGTGATCGATTTTCTGAACTTGGTAATTTCAAATGTTATTTTTGAAGGCTTTTCAAATTATTTCTAACTTCTTGATTTTGTCTTAGGTCCATTGCCATCGTATCCCGAGGACACGACTCCCGAGCGTGAATCAATTTTTGACATGTCGATCGAGGAACGTTCTATATACACCTTGTCGAACCCTGATCTTTTGGCCACGTTTTTCTGGAAACCTGTCAACGATAACTTTGAATCTTTTGTTTTATATTATTTTGATCGATACTAACTTTAGTGTCTATGGTTGAGATTCCGAGGAAAGCTTCTTCCGCTACCGAGCTCAAAGCGTCTAAGAAGAAGGGTCTTAAGCGAAACATTAAATCATGATCTGATATGTGTTGGGATTGGTGCCCACAAACAAGATATTAGACATTGTAAATCATAAATACTTTTGTATTTGGTTTTTGCTGAAATATTAAATAAAATTAAATATTTATTCTTGATTAAGTTTGTCTTTGTGTATGTTTGCTACGCTCTGAAACTGTCATCGATGAAAAGGGTGCTAAGTACAGACTTGACAAGATAGCCTCTTATGACTAGTTTAAAATAATAGTTCGCATTCTAAAGATCGATAGAGCAATCAAATCTGAGTATGATTGTTTGGATGAATTTGGATATCTTATCTTGTGGTATAGAGAGTTGACACTCTTTGCTTCATCCTTGATATCTTACAGAAGATATTGAACAAGACATGTGATACTCTGAAGCTCAAGATAAAACCGTTTAATCACTCGAAACTTCAAGATTACAAACGATGGGTATTTTGGTAATTACCTAAATCCTGAAGTGATACATAATCGATGTGACACTTTATGACTTTGGATTTGTCAATGAGAAATGGCTAATTAAAGTTGCATCTGACCCGGCGGTTGGTGTCATAACGTTGTTACATTGGATTATGTGATTCACATATACGGAATTCGTGTTGAAACAATGCCAATGCATTATTATCACACTATGCTTTGTTATGAGAGTGTGAATGAATAAACCGGGCATGGTATTCATCGAATAGAACATTCTTTGAATAAAATATGTGACATGTAAAGACATCACTTTGTGTTTTTCTCATTCACAAATAACAAAGGAGTTAGTGAAATAATAACTCAGGGATAAAACAGTAATTTTACATTCCTCTGAGTTATTGATACACACGAAGGGTAATATCGTAAAATACTCTGTGGACCGTGTGAAGAATTGTTTTGGCACATCAAACGGAAAAATAAACGCATATGAACTTTTAAGAATTAAAAGTCGGAAAAAGTTTGTGAACTTTTGAGTCTGTACTTTATTATAAAGGTTTGTTCATGTGGGTCCATAAGGTCTCAATGATAGACTCTCGGACGAGATTTAGTGAACTTGAACATTTGATTTTCTCATTAAATGTAAATTGTGATGTACATTAAGAAAGTTATTTTCTAAGTAATTAAATAAATATTTGGTTATTTATTATTACATTTATTTAATGAATCATATTGATAATAATAGAATTTGATGATTCAAATAAATAAAAGATGAAAATAAATATTTTCTCGTTTGGTACTACGTTGAAGAGTATGAAAATAATTAATGCTTTGTCATTAAATAAATGAGATGTTCTATAAAATATTATTTTAGAAATAAATCAAATAAATTTGGAATAATATTTGAACATAAGGCCAGCCATATCTAGGGTAAAAATGGGCTGGAAAATTGTTTAAATGGATTATAGGGCTTAAGTTTGACTAATGCGCCATTATTTGATTTTGACCTAACTTAAACTCATTCTTCCTGAAATAAAAGAAGCGCTTAAACTCTCTAACCCTAGCTCTCTCTCACGCGTGTTCTCTCTCCCCTAAACCTTTTGGCCAACTATTTTTGCTCTCCCCAAAAGAAAACAATCGGCCAAACACACCACAGAGAGAAATAAATTTGATTTCTTCAAAAGCCTTGGTTTATTTTCTATAATTACTTCTTCCGTTGTTCACAAAAAGAGCTCACCCTCTTGATCTCCAAAAATTCCCTGAGTATTATTATTGAATCTACTTGAGGTTGTTTGAGTATTTTTTGGAGTATAGGGCCGTTTCATTGATCAAGGAGCGAGGACGATTTTTGTCGTCGTAGACGAGTGCGTGAAGGGAATCGGGATCTACCTTGCATGCGTATGGATGCCTCTCTTTCAGCGACCCTCGGCCATTGTGTGGACGTGTGACGCACACTCATAACCCACGGATACCACGACCGATTCGTTGTTATCGATCAAATCAAAGAGGATGACGGAGATCGTGAATCCGGACGAGGCCTTTCGGGGCAAGCTAGCAACGCACGAGATTATTTATAATCTCATATGTGAGTGTTCTAACGAATTGAATATGCAGTTATATAATTTTCATAGGTTGCTAGTGTGTTCATTTTGTTGATTAACATGTTCAAAATAAATTTATTGACATGTTAGAATTTTTAATTCCATGGTTAATTAAATATGATTAAAATGCGTTTTAACATATTAGGATCAATTGTGTGTTTCTGCCATATTTAGATATGTCACGCAATTTAATACGTTACTCGTTAACTAATTTAAGACAAATGGTATCAGAGCTATAATTGACATTAAAAAAATTAGGTTCGGAAATTGTTTGACTAGTTTTGGTGTTGGCGCTTTTGTATGATTTGATTTTGCGTTATGAATGCTTGTGTGTGTGTTTATGAATGAATCCTCATTGTTATGGACCTAGGAATTTTTCCGGTTATCGTCCCGATTTTATTTTTTAAATTTTAAATTTGTGAGCCTCAATTTTCAAGAACAATTTAAATTGTAATTTTATTGAATTGTAATCCGACGACGAGAAGACAAGGAAGACAACACCTCGGGCTTGGCCGCACGTTGGAGAATGTGTGGGGGCTGACCCGAGATATTTGATGAAGCGTCACAAGGTTCCTTGGCCGGTCCTTCATTAAAGTTTAAATAGTTTAATTTTCCATTTATTTTTCCTTTGGGTTGTAATTAGAAATGGGCCATTAGATGAGTTAAATATTTCACGCTTATATTTTATTTAATCTCATAACATTATCACCTCACATGTCATATATGATAGAACGCCAACATCACCTTAAAATGAAATGTTCATGCACATACTTTAAAGTTTATAAAAGGGTTATAAAATGTAAACTGTTTTCAACAAAAATATGATTTTTGTAAAAACTAAGTGGGAGGGTTGTTTATCGTTGAAGCAACCCGCGGTCCCCGACATGAGTTTAATTAACTTAATGTGTGATGAACTAAGAGTCACCCATAGTGGCCCTCCCTTTAATGGAAGTACTTCGGAAGTATTTTATTAATTAAACTGTTATGAACTAAGTTTTAAATAGAAACGATGAAGCGGGGTCTCCCCTAGAGAACCATTATCAAAGTAACTTGATTAACGGCCCACATGTCGGTTATACACTTGGACTTATGTTTTAAAGTAATCCTCATATAGAGGCCCTTCGTTAAAATAAGTGATCAAACTTTATGGTAATTAGTAAGAACTAGAAGTTGTGACTTCTTGGATGGTTCGAACTAAATAGTGATGTGTCACGACTATGAAAGGCAGTTAATAGCGGTTTCCCCTAGGAAAAGTAATTAAACATTTGTGTTCAGAATACCATGAATTATTTAATGCCTTCCTCACCATATTAGGATTGTTCATGCATATAATTCGAATTTGTAGCACATACTAAATTTATTTATTTTATTTAAATTTCAGCAAAATGTCTTTTAACCCATTGCAAACGATTTTGAGTTCGAACAAACTCGAGAGTGAGAATTTTGTTGATTGAAAATGTAACCTCGACGTCGTATTGACGGTGGAAAAGTACAAGTACGTTCTCACGACCTCGTGTTCTCCTGTTCCGAGTGCTGACTCGAGCAAAGAGGACAAGGACGCCTACGATGCGTGAATGAGGTCGACGAAATTGTTAGATGCTATATCTTAGCATCTATGAGAAATGTGTTGCAAAAATATCATCGGAACATCGCCCTTGCATATGAAATCCTCTACAATCTGAATAAGATGTTTGGATGTCATGGGCGTCAGGCGAGGCAACAAGCTATCTGCAATTTTAATAACTGCAAGATGAAGTCGGGAACTTCAGTTCGGGAACACATGCTACTGATCATGGGTCACTTGAATGATATGGAGATTCTCGGTTCTGAGATTGACGGAGAGACCAAGATCGACATGATCTTGGAAACTCTGACGGACTCATTCGATAGCTTTCTTCTGAACTACTCCATGAACAAGCTCAATTATACTGTAATTGAGCTCATGAAGGAGTTGCAGACTGCCAAGAGACTTTTCCCTAAGGACAAGAAGAAGTCAGGTGAGGTCAATGCTGCTGAACATAGGGCTTTGACTTCTAGTTCTAAGAGGTTGGTCAAAGGTCACAACAACGTCAACCGAACGGGATCCAAGAAGTCTTACAATAAGGCTGCGGATGCCAAGGGCAAATGCATCACGAAGGTGGACAAGTCTGAGCATAAGTGTCACCATTGCAGAGAGGCTGGCCATCAGCGAAGGAACTTTCCTACCTACCTCAAGACTGTCAAGGGGAAATGTATGAGCTTCATCACTCAAGCTTGTTACACGACAAATAAAGAATCACCCTGAATTTTAGACTGCGCGGATTCTAATCATATTGTGTGTAATTTGAATGGTTTCAGGAAAACTAGGTGCTTAAGTGATGGGGAGTTCACGGTAAACTGGAGTAATGGAACGAAGGTTGGTGCAAGATCTGTGGGGACCATGAAGCTCAAGTTTGGAGACAAAACTTTATTATTGAATAATGTTTATTATGTTCCGGATTTTTGCAAGAATTTGATTTCATTTGGTCGTTTAGAAGAAAATGGTTTCAATTTTAAGATCAATAACGGTATTGAGAAGATCCTATGTGACTTCCACAAATCCCTTTGTGTATATCTTGTAGAGCGTACTTGGCTTCTTTTTCGTTTAAGCACCTGAGAAGTGGACTGCTGAAACTTCTTTTGTACAAAGTGTCACCTTCAAGAATGTACCGAGCAACTATATACTTGAGACTTCTGGCTTCGTTTTTATCTTCTAGTAAAGTTCTGTGCTTCACGTATTTTTTGAAAGGATCTTGCCAAGAAGACATCATTTTGACCTGCATGATATTTTCTTCGGCTTCTATGCTAGGCCGATTGATTATTATGATCGGGACTTCTTTCGAAGTTGAACCTTGAGTAGTCAACTTAGCCAGCGCGTCTGCTTCTTCGTTCATCTCTCTTGGGATTTGAACTATTTTGCAGGACTCGAACTTCTGGATTAGTTGATGGGCTTCCTCGGCATAGAGCGACATTTTTTTGCTCTTTTCCTGGAATTCATTCTTTATTTGATTAACTATTAATTGTGAATCCGAGTATACTCGTAAGTTTTTTATTTCTAAATCTCTTGCTATTTTGAGTTCATGAATCATGGTTTCATACTCTGCCTCATTATTTGACGCATGTAAAGAGAATTTTAAAGCAAATTTTACCTTGTGGTCGTCTGGTCCTATGAGTGTGATCCCTACTCTAGCTCCTCTTTCATTTGTGGCACCGTTGACATGCATTTCCCACATAGGGTATTCAATTGGTCTTGGCGCAAATTCTGCAATAAAATCTGCCACAGCCTATCCCTTGACGGTTGTTCAGGGTACGAATTGTATTTCATATTGGGTCAATTCTATTGCCCATTTCATTAGTCTTCCCCATATGTCGGATTTTTGAAGGATTTTTTGGAGTAGAAAGTTTGTTAATACTGATATCGAGTGGGCTAGAAAATAATGCTTCAGCTTTCTTGAGGCTGTCATCAGGGCATACGCTAATTTTTCCATCTCGGCGTATCTTCCCTCGGCGTCGTTGAGTCGATTAGAAGTATAGTATACAGATGATTGTTGTTTGTTTTCTTCTCTGATTAATGCCAAGCTAACTTCATGTTTGGATACTGCTAGGTATATCTGAAGAGGCTCTCCTGCTTCTACTTTTCTTAAAGTAGGGGGCCAGGCGAGGTGTTCCTTCAGGGCCTCAAAGTCCCGATTGCACTGCTCGGTCCACTCTAAATCTTTTGAGCCTCTCAAGGCGTCGAAGAAATGTATGCTCCGATCGGTGGATCATGAAATGAACCTGCTAAGGGTCGGGATACGTCCAGTCAGTTTCTTAAGTTCTTTGATGTTCTTCGGAGGGCTCATGTTGAGGAGTGCTGTGAATTTTGTTGGGTTGACTTCAATTCCTCTCTCATGAACGATGAATCCTAAAAACTTTCCTGCAGAAACACCAAAACTTTCCTGCCAATGCGAATTTTCTTCTCGGGACTTTCTGGCTCTGGAGTGATTTCTTCTACTTCATCTCCCGTTCCGTTCTCTTCCATGTGGGAGAGTCAATGATAACAATCGGAGGTGATGATCATCACCTTTCGTCCTTTTTTGTTCTGAGAGTTCTTGAGGTAATTCGTGTAGCAGCTCCTTGCCAGTGCCTGAGTTCCCAGTTCCTCGCTTGTGCCATTTTTTGTAGGAAATTTGATCTTTAATTCCATTGAAGTGACAGCACCGAGGTCCTGTAACGTCGGTCTCCCGATGATGCCATTGAAAGATGACTTCCCCGGTACTATCCACTTTGAGTTGATAGTTTTGTTTTTGGCTCCTCTCCCAAAGTCTTTGGTAATGTGACTATGCCTCTAGGATAATAGAATCTCCTATGAAACCATATAAATTCTCTAGGGACGGGAGATAATTTCTTTCTTAACGCCCATTCTCTCAAAAGTTTCTTCGTAGAGAACATCCACGACACCTCCTATATCAACTAACATTCTGTGAACCACTTTGTTGCTAATTTTTACAAAAATTACCCGTGGATCACTATGTGGAAATAACACCCATTTTGCGTATTTTTTGGTGAAGGTGATAGGTTCCGCTATTTTTTTGAGACCGTTGTTGGTCTTTCTCTGTCTGCGAACATGACTTTTCTGCATCCCGCCTGGGCGTCTCTTACGTAGCTCTTCTGCGAGCTCCGTGAATTTCCTCCAATGTAAGGTCACCCGACTATGAGAGAAATTTTCCCATATGCTTCTTTGGTTTCCGCCGGCTCCTCCCTATTTTTGGCTTTGAATTTTTTCAAAGCTCCTCTTCGGATCAGGGCCTCAATTGCTTCCTTCAGGTTGAAACATTATGTCGTCCTGTGACCCACGTCGGTGTAGAACGCGCAATACTTCATCTGGTATCTCTTTGTTACGTCTTTTTTGATCTTCGCCGGTCTTGGATAATCTTCTTTGTGGTGGGAGAGACTGAAGATTTCTTCTATTGAAGTATTCAACGGGCTATATTGATCATACTTGCTTTTGAATGGTTTTTTCGGCCCTGCTCCTGATCGCATCCTTTTCTGAGGGCAATCTTCCTCAGTGCATCTCTCCTTCATGTCTTCGTTCCGAGGCTTTGGTGCTTCAGCCTTTCTGGCTGCCAACCTCGCCTCCTCGGCATTTATATATTTCTATGCTCTTTTGAGGAAATCATTATAATCCCGAGGACTGGTCTTCTGCAAGGACTACCAGAATTCTGATTCCGTTTTTATCCCCGAGGCGATTCTAAAGAGCTTGAAATCTTCGTTGAGATCGTCTACCTGCAGTGCCTGATCTGAGTAGCGATTGATGTAGGTTTTTAGTGATTTATCGTGAGCATGTTTGATAGCCAACAGACGTTCCTTAGGTGTCTGTCCAGAACTTGACCCGACGAACTGATCCATGAATCTACGTGCCAGGTGTTCCTATGAGCCTACTATGTTCGGCCTGAGTTTCTTGTACCGTCTCTTGGCTGAACCCGAGAGGGTAATGGAAAACGCCTGACACATAACTTCGGGGCCCGCCCCCTGCAGGAACATCCAGGAGGAGAAAGTATCGAGATGATTGCCTGGGTCGGTCTTTCCATGGTAAGCAGGGATGCTCGACATCCTAAACCTATCAGGTAATGAATGGCCGAGTAACCGCGGAGTGAATGGTGAGACTTCTTCTCCAATATTTTGGATAGGCTCTTTCTGACCAAGAGCGACCTCTTCGATCCGCCTCTCCAGCCTTCTGAATTTTGTCTCCTTAGTACGACCACTGTCTTCAGTGTCTCATGCTTTTTCTGAGTTTCTTAATCCCGAGCGGCTCTTTTCATAAGAAGGTTGGTAACGCTCTGGAACCTTTTCCAATGCGTCCATATCTTCTTCCAGTTTAGTGAACTCTTCTCTTTTGTGGCGATCCTTGGCGTGTCTTTTGGATTTCTTAATCCGAGCTTCTGAACCTTCGGGCTCTTTTCCTGATCAGTACGATGGTTCTTCTTCGGGAATCACTATCGCGCTTCGCATAGTGACCTTTTTTGCCCGCAACCTTCCTTCAAGTTCCTTATTCTTGGCTTCCAAAGCCGACGCTCTTGGATCTCTCGAAATTGGACATGCAAATGAGGTTATGGGAGAAGTTCAGCGAGTTCTTCTTCCGTGAGAGGAAGAGTGCGATTGTGGTGCTCGACCTCTTGGTCGTTCATGAGGGCGTTCTCTGCGGGAATAGATGAACTAGCCATTGATATTCGACGCTCTTCCCCGTCCTTCTAGCGCCAATTGTAAACTTGTAAAAATGGTAGAACAATATCTTGCCCCAAATCCTAGGGATACCGAACATGATTACCAAAGAATGGGGACAAGACTTTCTCTTATAATAAATAGGTTGAGTATAAGAGGGAAAAATGATGTGAGGTTTACAAAGGAATGGGTGAATAATAGACTTTATATTATTTAGTAGTTCTCTGAATTTCGGTCGTGCCTTTCCGGTGCTCCTTGTTTTCTTTTATAGTCCTTGTATCAACCGCTAAACTGTTATCCTGAGTAGTGGGTTCGTGGTATTTTGGGGCGGATCTTGGGGTGATCAATCCCACGTCCTTGTTGATGAGATTTATCTCGTCAGTGCATTTGGTGCTTTGTCGCTTTAGCGATCCGAGCGTTTTTTTATTACACGTGTTATTTTGCTTTGACTAGTCTTTGACCAATTATCTTGTCTCCTCTTTGGAGTCTTTGATTGACGAGGTCCGTTCTTGACTTATGAACGTAGTGTTCCTTTAGTGGTCTTGGGGATTGTTTTCCTCGAGTCCTCTGTCTTAGGTTTGAGTTCATTCCTCGGTATCCCGAGGAGTGTCCTGGCCATGCTAACTTTCTAAATAACAACTCCTCCCTAGTTTCTTGTCTTTTTATAAATTTCCAGGTAACACTTAATAACACTTTTTATAATTATTTTGCATTTCGTCGCTAAGAGAAATAATTTTAATTTGTTTTCGACCCGATCTGTACCGAAAATTATTATAAATTGCGTCCAGATAAACTCGTCACACTTTTATGTTGGGCTAAAGTAATTATTCTAGGTTGATTCAAAATATATTGTTCGGTTTTAGCCTAACCAATTATACTATTTCACGAAATGGGCTAGATTATACTTTGTAAAACTACATTTTTTAATTAAGAAATTTCTTTAATGGACTTAAAAATCTTGAAAATATCTAAATTAAATTCTATCTTTTTAAAATATTTTAAAATGGATTTTAGGTTCAGATTAAGACCAAAATACCCTTATTAACATCACTATTCCCACTTCTTTTCTCTCACACGGCCGAAACTCTCTAAAATGACAAAATAAACTATAAACACGTTTAATAACGTCACATATGAAGACGGCGGACCATTGGAGCCTTGCCCTTATTAGCATCTAAAGCCAGCAGTTAAGGAAAGTATGCCTATCAAACTTGAATAAGTGCTACAAATTTAACATTATATACATATCTATACGTGAGTGTGTATCATATGTGAATATGAAATGAAATCCACGAAAAAGCTAGCGTAGGCACTCCAAAAGGAGAATCCAGACGACCACACGCAACCTATTTGCCCCCTTTCATTTCCTCATTCCTTAAATGCCCTTAAGAAAACTTATAGGTCATCTGTAATTATTCGTTGGCAACTTATAAAAAAAGTGAACAGTAAATATGTTTATATATCTATTATGAATAGTGTATATAGTTTCTTAAAAAAAAGATGAATAGTGTATAGAGAAAATAACATCTGTACCTTTTATTTTAGTAAAATTTTGACTTTTTATTTTTGAAAATATCAAAATTTATATATTTTTAAAATTTAAATAATAGGGTTTTACTATAAAATAGATAAATAGTGACACAAATATTTTTTTAATGTATTGTTGATGTTAACTCTACTATTTATGTGTGATATTATTTTACTTAAAGATGAAAAACAAACTATAATTTATTATGAATGATAAAAAACGCAGATAAGGAAAATGAGTATAAATTGATAACTAAGTCATCAAAATCACCAATTCAAGCGTGTAAATTTAAGATTTAGATTTATAATTTGAACACGTTAGGAGACCATCTCCTAATTTGTAGTAATATGTTTCAATTTAGAGCCGTTTTTAAATCGAGAATTTAAGTGTAAAGGTATTGATTTTAAATTTGTTTTGAGTTTTTTTATATTATAACTAAAATATACAAATAACAATAAAATGTAATATATCATTTTAATTAAATAAAAAGCATGAAATAAACTTTTTTTAAAAAATAAATATTAAACTCGACATATTACTAATATATATGTTTTCCTCTAATATGTATTTGTCCCTCTAATGAGAGTTGAATGCTCAAATTAGCGCAAGAGATTGATAGAGAAGATGAAGAAAATGAAACAATTCTTATTTAACAATGAATCAACTAAATAAAAGTTGTATTTAAAAAAGACCTAAATTAGGTATCTTATAGTACATGTTAAATCTACTTAAAACTATACCTAACTACACTAATCATGATTAATATAACTAACTAATTTATTTCTAATACTCTCGTTCAAGATAGAATATAAAGATCTTTTAACAACATCTTAGAAGTAATGTTTTTTTGTGTTGGAGCTGGAAGTGGCTTTGTCAAAATTTCTACCGCTTGGTGATGAGTCCGAACCGGTAAAACCTTCACCTCACGACGCTGCATATGTTATTGTACAAAATAGAGGTTCATTTCTATGCATTATGCACGCTCGTGGAACATTGGGTTCGAGACGATGTATACAACTACTTAATTGTTGTAGAACAACATTGTTGGACTTGACTGTTGAATACGAAAATCTTACAAAAGTTGTAACAAAAATAACTCGCTTGTGGTGATGGCTAATGTACGATACTATGCCGATGGCCGATATTGTATTTCGTTTTTTTAATTTCTACGCCACAAGTGAATCTCGAATGAAAATGTAAAAGCCAGTAACTGGTCGTTAGGTGTCCGTGCAGGTGCCCCAATCAACATACGAGAAAAATTTCAGGTGATTAGTGAACGAAATTGGATAAAAAATCTATGTCCTGATGAACCCTTAAGAAACCTGAGTAAATGATGCATAACTTGTAAATGAATAGTTTTAGGAGTTTGTAAAAATTGACTTAAAAACTTTTACAAAATATGTAATATCAGGTTTCGTAATTTTTAAATATAACAAAATCTCTATTAGACTCCTATAATGTGTAATATCATATAACAATATACCAACATCTAAGAATATTCTAGAATTCATAAGTGAATGCACAAGTTTGGAATCTAAAAAGCCATGATCCTTTAACAACTATGATGTATATTGTTTATGATGATGTATCCCGATTCCCAATAAAGATTTGAGTGTTCCTATAGAATGCAACAAGGTCTTAATTTCATTAATAGCAATTAAATTTGGACCTGAAACTATAATAAGACTAAACTGCTTCCATGACTACGAAAAAAATAAGGAAAATTCAGTTTTTGATCGTTCAAAACCAAAAAAAATAATTGTATTAGTGAAAGTGATATTCCACTTTTGTGAGACTTGTTTTAAACCATAAATAGAATTTACTTATTTACAAACTTTAGGTGGTTTTAATATGTTCAAACCCCCCATGAGATTATATCTGGAAGGTAAATCCACGTAAGCTTCCTCAAACAATTCTCCATAAAAAATAGCATTATTGATGTCTAAATGTGCCAAGTCTAATTTTGAGAAGACGATAAAGCAATAAGTACTAACTGTTAGTTAAATTTGCTACAAGGGAAAAATGTCTATAAAATATATTATTTCTCTTTGATTATATCTCTTAACTACCAAACATGTTTTACGTCTAGATAATGAACCATTCGAGTTAAACTTATTAGTTAAAATCCATATACAACCAATGAATTTATTTTCGTATGACAATGTGACAAATGACCAAGTCTTATTTGCTTCCATAGCCATTAATTAATCTTTTATAGCTTATATCCATACTAGATTTCTACAAGCTTGGTGATAGGATTGAGGCTGGAACTGTGAAGTTTGGCAACAACTAGACAGATTTGCATATCAACAAAATTTGAAATGTGATGAGTTGGAAGGTGTTCATTCGGTAAAATTCTGAATATAATATTGCAGTGCTAATCATGTAATCTTGTTGGTGGTGCTACAGATCTTATTGACTTCCTAATTGACTCGTCTGTGGTGACGAGATCAGCCTGTTCAACATTAGGATATATGACATTATCTGGATTCGCAGATTGTATTGCCTCCAATGGTTGGATTGATCAAGATGAGCAAGTTGTGGGACGTCAATTGGAAGTATATGAAGTGATCTCGTTGGCAAAGGCCTTGCATCCAGCTTTTCCAAATCAAGAACATGAAATATTATGGTCTTTGAATGATCACCTGCACGATGTTGACTTTCTTCATTGAAAATGTTAGAAGATAGAAAATAAGTATCTGGAAAAGACCACCAAGTTTGAATTTGTCTCGAAAATTGTGAAATGAGAAGATGTTTACTTGAAAAACAACATTCCTTAAAATAAAAATGTCTCTCGTTTGAAGGTCTAGTAATCTGTATCCTTTAATACCAAGTGGATAACATAACGAGATTGTAATATGGATGCGAATGATAGAAAACTAAAGACACGTAAATTTTTATACTGAAAATAAGTATTATAAATAATCTCATATGGACATTTTTGTGCAAACAAAGGGGTATGAGTTCTGTTTAGTAAAAACACATCAGTCATAACACAGCATGTCCAGTATTATGTATATGAATATGATAATGAAAAAATAAACTATGAGCTACATTGAGAAAATGTTGAAGTTTAAGTTCCACCACGTAATTTTTTCGAGGCATTTCAACACAAAATATCTTATGTAATATGCCCTATTTACTGAAAAATCATGTCATTAGCATTGTCCGACGTGAGCTATTTGATTGAACAATTGAATTGATTTCTAATCATAGAACAAAACCTTGGAATTAGTTTGCGTACATCTGTTTTGTTTCTCATAAGAAAAAAGATCTAACAAAATCTATTACAATCATATACTAATGTAAAAAAGAATCTGAAATAGAAATGAGATTTCACAGAATATGGACGCAAAGTATCATAGTGAATGAGATCAAAAGTATGACAAGTGATTATTAAAATTAAAAACTAATCATGTTATTTGAAAATGGACAAATATAACATGCAAGAGTTGCCAGACTTATATGTCAACTTATCTATCATATATTCTAATCTATTGATGATAAATGTTGTCACCGTATTTCCTACATTCGACGATGATGGGGAAATCACGAATACGGGACGCTGTGCAGGGTTGAAAGCCTAGTTTAAATACCTCCGAACACCCTATGGGTATTTCCGAAGGAACCTCGAGGCCTACTGGCCGTCAAGACACTCGACCAAGGCTCCAGGCCGACCGGCGGGCCTCCCCGGACGTCCTCCCAGCGAGCCAAGGCCGTTGGCCGATCAGTAGATCAACCTGGACTTCCACCCAGGTGGGGGAGGGTCCTTGACCGGCTGGTTGGCCCCCCTAGACGTCTGCGCGGCGACCCAAGGCCCCTGGCCGGTCGGTAGGTCCGCCTGGATATCCACCCAAGTGGGGAGGGCCCTTGGCCGGCGAGTTAGCCCCCCTGGACGATCACCCAGCGGCCTAATGCCCTTGGCCAGCCGGTGGGGCTTCCTAAATGTCCACCCAGTGGCCCAAGGCCCTTGGCCGACCGGTGGGGCTTCCTGGACGTCCATCTAGCGGCCTAAGACCCTTGGCCGGCCGGTGGGGCTTCCTGGACGTCCAGTTGGTAGACTAAGGTCCTGGCCGGCCGGCTGGGCCCTTCTAGACGTCCGCCAAAAATCCTGAGGCCTCTGGCCGGCCAGTGGGGCTTCCTGGACGTCCAGATGGCCATGCCCGGATGCCCTCCCACGTCCTACTCGTCTAAGGGGGATCTTGCCCGGCTGGGGGACTCCTCTCAAGGCTATAAATAACTTCCTCACCCCTTCACAAAGGTAAGCACAACTTTCAGACCCGAAGCCTTACTAAAATAATAGCCCGTGCTCTCTCTCTCTCTCTCTCTCTCTCTCTATCTCTCTCTCTCTCTCTCTCTCTCTCTCTCTCTCTCTCTCTCTCTCTCTCTCTCTCTCTCTTTATTGTTACTTCACTCCCCGAGTGAGGCGCCCCAAGGAACGACTTCCGACCGGAATAGTTCCCTAAGATTTAAGATTCGAGCGCCAAAATGACGTTGACCCAAGTGTCTCCGTTTCGCCCCATCTTGTTGATACCTCCTCATCATCCATAACTCTACCCGCATTATACTAATGTTGAGCGTCGGAGAGTTAAATAGACGACCCCCTTTATTTTCCCTTCTTAGTTCACGTCTGTTTACTCTTTGCAGATAGCAGAAGAACTCGAAGATCATAGAGACAACTAAGAGACAATCCGAGATACCGGATTTGACATGCTAAGGCCGAAGCGAGGGTCACCCGCTCAGAGCAAGGATCTGACCACTTAGGTCTCTTAAGGTTGTCCAAATTTCAGCGACAACAATAAACGACCAAGCCTATTATGCCATGTCTGTGTCGTAAGTGTTGGCGCTTATGCCCACAAAAATATTTGTTAGTGTTACTTATTTGCATATTGATGTAATAAAGTTATCAATTGAGTCCTTGTTATAATTTTCTGATTAATTAATAAAAGTTGAAACTTTCATTCATTCAATTTTGTTTTATTTGAAGCATTATGATATACAATGGTATTTAGTTTAGTGAAACCTAACATCGTGTGAAAAGTTAAATATAGATATACATGAACAAACTCTTCAAGGTTTTCTTAAAACAGAATGTTCACAATGTAAGGATCAAAATACTATTATTCTCAGTATGATTGTCGAAAGAATCTATGATGTTTGGTTATGAGGCATATAGAGTTGAGACTCTATATTTCTTCCTACGAATCTTCCGAAGATACTGAATTTAGCAGTGCAAATATGAGACGATGTAAGAACAAACTGGTGGGAATTATTCCCACAAAGGAGACATGATACATTTAATACATTTGTATTCATTTTGCTGAAAGTTAAATAAGGTTTAAATATTTTTTCTTATTTAAGATTGTGTTTATGCATATATGTCTACGCACTAATACTATCATCAATGAAAGAAGTGTTAAGTACAGACTTGACAAGATACCTTCTCTTGATTAGTTTAAAATAATAGTTCGTAATCTAAAGTTTGATAGGGAAATTGTATTTGCGTAATGATTGTTGAATAAATTAACGATATCGTATCTTGTGATATAGAGACTTGTGAGTGTAGAATTTATTCTTGATTTCTTAATGAAGACATTGAACAAGACCTGTGACACTTTGAAGTTAGAGATAAATCGTTATATTGCTCGAAGCTTCAAAATCACAAACGAGAGGTATTATCGTAATTACCTAAATCTCGAAGTGAATACATATTTTCTTGTGACACTTTATGACATTTGAATAGTCAATGTGCAATGTATCAATAATGATATTATAGAACCGAGGATTGATGTCATAATACTATTTCGTTCAATTATGTGATTCACAGATATGGAATTTCTATTGTAAGAATGCTATGACATTAGTATCACACCATGCTTTGTTATTAGATGTGTGAGCGAATAAACCGGGCATGATATTCAATGAATGTAACATTCTCTAAATAAAACATGTGACATGTTGTGACATCCAACTTTATGTTTTTCTTGTTCACAAATAACAAAGGAGTTGGTGAAATAATAACTTAGGGTTTAAAAGATAATTTTACATCCTTCTTAGTGAATGATACACACAAAGGTTAATATCGTAAAATATATCGGGGATCGTGTGAATTATAGGTGTATCAAATCAAACAGGAAATTAAACGCATATATGAACTTAGAGATATTCAATATTGGTCCTTTAGTGGAATCGACCTATATTAACAATTGAAAGTCGGGAAATGTTTGTGAACTTTTGTGCCCAAAATTTATTCTAAAGTTTTGTTCATGTGGGTCCATAAGGTCTTAATGCTAGACTCTCGGACGAGATTTAGATGAAATATATAGTTTCAAAAATATGTAATGATGATTTGTTGAAATCATGTTTTGAGTTCAATTATTGAATTGAAATATTTTTAAGTATTAAATCAATTTGATTGATTTCTCATTGAACGTAAATTGTGATTTACGCTAAAAGTAATTATTTTTCTCGTGATTAAATAAATAAAAAGTTATTTTAATTTTGATCGTTCTTATTTTACAAATCAAATCATATGATTATATTGATAATAATGCGATTTCGGATTTAAGTAAAGGTAAAGATAATTAATTTCTTGATAACGTGTCATCAAAATCAATGAGATATTCTAATTTAATCAAGAATTATCTTAGAATAAATAAAAACAATAAATTGGATTAATTTGATGATATGGCCGGCCAACCTATATGTTTAATGGGCTGAATATTACTTCAAATTATAGAACGGAATTAATGGGTTTCACTTAACCTAGGCTCATTATCTCTTAAATAAACAGACACTAAATTTCTCTCTCCTCCTAACTCGAATCACAACTTTTGGCCGAGTATCCCTAGGGAGAAAATCTCCCTTGGCCGAATATCATAGAGAGAGAGGGATTTTCGAGAACCCGAGACACAATTTGCCTAATTCGGCCGAACCCTGGAGGGAGAGAAAACTTGTTTTCTCTCTTCGTCTTTTATTTTCTGAGCGATTCCTTATTCTTCCTTATTCATAAAAGATCCCAGACTCTTAATCTCATAAAAATTTGGAGATTTATTTTTATCCCGTTTCGTGGTAGTTTGAGTGAAATCTGAGACACAGGGCTGGGGACAGAGACGCGCGCGCACAAGGCCATCCACAGGTATTGCACGCGTGTAAGGGGCTGACTCGGGCAGAGACGCGTGCACGTGTGACGCATAAATATCCTCATAGATTGAAGACGAAAGGACGACTAGTGCAGTTAACGACGACAAGCGTGAGTGATCTCTCAATTCTACTTATTGATTCTATAAATAGTTATAGGAATCTGAATTTGTGAAATTGCCTGTTTGCGTGTTTTGATATCTATACATGGTTGAATCATTTTTAACGTTATGGTGAATTGATTATGTTACAAAACGATTTTCTCATATTTAATTCAAATTTTGAAATTCCGCCATATTAGATATGTTTCATTATTTAATAGGTTAATTTTAACCGATTTCCAACACAAACCATTTAACCTCTTCTGTCTCAAGGTTATTATGTTTGAATTGCATCATGCTTACCTAAATTTGGAAATGAGACATGTCATTTCATAACTTACATATCATCATTTGAGAAATTCATATTCAAGATCCACCATGTGATATAGACTAGACTTATTGGCGAGGTATTAAGTCTTGAAGATGTCATGAACAAGCTTTGTGAAGTTATCATATATATGAAATTCATGTACAAGATTGCTGAAATACAACGTGTATCACCCCGTGCTTTATTACTTGGATTGTTCATAAATGCATTGCAAAGTGTCCAAAACTAATTCATAATTTTATTTAGATGAAACAATGTGACTTGTTAGCTCCTCGTCAGTACATTGTTTCTAACTTATTCACAAGTAACAAAGGATTTGAGGAAATAACAACTAGAAAGTTAAAATAGTAATTTTATAAATCTCATCTAGTTGATGATATTCATGTAGGGTAAACATAGATAATCTGCAATGGATCCGCTCATCATAGTTAAATAGAATTTCGAGTAGACACTAATTCATTTGAACTGAGAGATTTTCAGTGTCAACTCTTTCATGAAGTCAGTTGACATTAAGGTAGAACTTGGAAAAGGTTTGTGAACTTTTGTGTCCAAGTATAGTAGGTCAAACTTTGTTCAATTGGATCCATAAGGTCACTATCACAAGTCATTTAAGTAGGATTTGTTAAACTAGAAGTCAATCATAACAAGTTCAAATATTGAATTAGGCGTTCTTCTGAAAAATGTCTAAAGGATAATTTTGTCCATATGGACATATGATGGTAATGTAAATTACTTTCTAGCCGATAACTTGTTTAATGCATTGATAAATTAATTTTGTTTTTGGTAGAATTTTATGGGAAATTTTACAATGGCTATTTGTGGGGTATCCAATTATTATCATTATTTATCTTCAATTTCTTACCAATTACAGTTGTTCAGATTTTCATTTCGAGCTCGTTTATATTAATAAAACTCGATATTCGATTCAATCTTTTATATTTCTTTGAAAGTATATGATATTACTAAACACGAAATTTTAGTGAGATCCATCTATTAAATTAAAATCGTACAAGTCCTCCAATATATGTTCGAGATTGTTGAGGAAAAAATCCGACATCTACAATTCGGCACTGGCAGTGGGAAACTATCGGTAAAATCAACTTCGCTTCGTAATAGCTTTTACTCTAATTGTTATGTTTTCTCCTTGAAATGCACTTTGATATCCAAGAAATTTTAGACCCATTCCACAGGAGACTCGAGCATCTGGCCGGATTATACCAAGCTATCAAAGCTTGGATCGATGGTCTGGCCTCTACACCATCACCAACATCTGAACCTTAGTTCGAAAATGGAGAAACGATCCAAAACAATTTGATATGCACCTTGACTACGTACCAGAACCAAAATCTACCTTCGGGAACTCATCTAGATTTCTTTAGAAATTAGATGAACCCTAGGGCAAGTCGCAATTCTTATCTGTTCTTTCAGCCCATGGGATCATCTCAAGGATGTTTGGCCAAACTGCTGCCACCTCTTGTGGAAGGAGTACCTCAGAGAACTATCCAACCCGATCCAAACATGATCATCTCGGATGGGCGCCAAGGTTCACCAGCCCACGGAGGAAGAGGGCTTGGTCAAATCCCTATTGACCCAAATAATTTCCCTCATCCGTATGTGAGCGATCAACCTCAACGAGAGGTGGATCCTAGTGCGAATGAGTTTGAAAATTTCATGGAAACAATGGAAGCAGAGTTGAAAGTGGTTCATTCCAAAATTCACCATGCGACGAGCTCGACCCCCGACATCGATAACATCGTGGAAAACACTGGCTGGACTCCCTTTGCCAAAAACATTACCAACATCTTCATCAGAGACGCCGGTAAAGTTAGATTGCTAAGGTATAACAAAACCTCGAATACTAAGGCATTTCTTATGTCTTTCAGGTTTTCTATGGGCCAAGCTCAGTTGAGAGATTGTGAACCAGATGCCGGTTATTTCCAGCTTTTCGCGGAAAGTCTCTCAGGTGCAGGCCTGTATTAGTTCTCACGATTAGAGGCCAACTCTGTAAACAACTTTTTTTGCATTATCAAGCGTCTTCCTCAAACATTATTCCATGTTTGTTAACGACGACTTGGCCATGGCCGACCTATAGAGCATACAACAGAAAGACTCAAAGTCCCTAAAAGACTTCAAGACCCATTTCAAGGAAGTGTTGACCAACATCTCCAATGTCGATGGAGACTCCGCCTTGACTGCCCAAAAAATGGTTTATGGCATGAATCGCAATTTTGGTTGGAAATTACCATCAACATACAGTCCGCGATCGAGGATGCCATACACCGAGCTGCCAAATTTTCCAAAGTGGAAGAAAAAATCAGCTCGCTCTCTAAGGAATATAATCTAAAGAGGGCCCAGCCCGCCCAAGCTATCATTTGGACAAGGCCATGACCTAATTTTTGGAATGGCAATGACGTCGAGCCTACCAGACCTCCGAAAAGACACAACGCTCCCCCTGGTTTTGCCTTCACCGTCGGTGAAGAAGCCAAAAGGCAAGGATTCCCGGGAAAGAAATGGACCCGAGACTTTGAGGCCTATTTTGATTTTCATAAAAGTAATGGTCACGCTATGGTGAACTGCGAGACTATGAGCAAAGTCATCACATAGAAGTACGCCAACAACGACCTGAAAGATCTCGACTTGGGATCTCCCCCTAAGAAGAAGAATTCACACCTTGCGGTAGAGGTAACCCATCACCTAAGTGATCCTGATCCTATGAGGGAGAAGTAGAGCCCGACTCGATCCTAACCCCGATTAAACATCGAGCATGGGAGGATGGAAGTATTATGGTAATTCGGTCAACTCCAGTAAAGTATATCAACGAAAGCTTATTAATCGACTCAGTTATACTGATCATGGAAGGGAAGTTTAATCGCCTTTCTCAAGAGCAAATCTTCCCAAATAGAAGGGCCTCCTAATGACATGTTAGTAATAACCGTCGAATTTCAAACTACAAGGTCACTAAAGTGCTTGTCGATGGAGGAAGATAGATCGATCTCATCTTCAAAGAGACCCTAGAGAAGATGAGAATCGATTAGTCCTAGATTCAAAGAGATTCGATGAACTTAACGAGATTTAATAGAGTAACGATGCCCTACCTTGGGGGAATCAAGTTACCATTAAATACAGAAGGCGCAAATAGAATGGTCGAATTCCAAGTCCTTGACTTCATGTCTCCATACAACATCATTTTGGAAGATATTGGATTCCCAGAGTGAAAGCCGTACCATCGACCTACTATCAAAGGGTACGATTGCCTACTCCAAATGGGGTACGAGAAACCAAAGGTGATCAAGATGCAACGATGAGTTGTTACCTCGTTAATCTCAAACTCAAGACCGAAACATAATGCCAATTAACGAATATCAAACCAAAATGTACGAGTGCAGAAGTCGCACAGAAAGGTGATATAGAAGACACCAAGTCTGGAGGCATCAAAATGATGATTTAAGTATAGCTCGATGGAACCAATGACAAAAAATGTGTTGGGATTGGATCCGGGCTCAAAAATAAGATACAGCTAATGAGTGCGTATTTTACATGCAAATCCACTCTTATTTGACTTGAATTTAGTCTGTTCCCGAGTGTTTTTGATGGTTTTAGTGTGATTAAAGTGAATTTCAAGTCAACACAGGTGAAATGGCTCGATGAGGTCATATTTCGGTGAAACGGAAGTTAACGCATGGAATTGGAGCTAAAATTAAGAAATCAAAGTTGGACGTTGCGATAGACGTCGCGGTCTCCCCGTGCCACGAGGAGACCTATGAAGGGATGGCGCGTTGCGACTTCACAGTTTTTACCAGCCCAAGAATTCAACAGAAGCTTCTCACGGTGTGAGTCACGTTCTTCCTGCGCGGCAAGGATGCACGATTTGAAACATCGCGCCGCGATGGAAGTTGGTGTGACGCAAGATGTTGATTACTGACTAGTTAAAAGTTGGAATTTGACGAAATCTCAGTCATTGGATGGATTTTGAAGCGCCAGATTAGCCCAAACGTCTGTTTGACCCAAAGCTCGATAAAAAATTTACTTTGCCTCTATTTTAGTTACGCTTTATTTTTTCTTTAGAGTTTTTTAAGAGCTATTGCCGAGGATTGAAGGATTTCACTGGAATTGACAACTTCGACCGCCAGAACTCCATTAATAATTTTCATTCTTTTCCCTTCTACTACTTTATATTTTTAAATTTTGTTTTCTTGGTGAATTCATATTATTCTATAATTATGAGTTTGTTCTTCAATCCCTCCTAGTTTTTTTGCTTTTAATTACTTTTATCATATGATTATATTCATGAACGCCTTTAAAGGCTAAGTTTTTAAAGGGATGATGATGTAGTCGGGTTAGGTTCTAATTTGGATTTAATAGAGTATGATTGATTAGAATTTATTCCGCAAAATTTGTGTGCTTTTGTGTTGTTCGTAATGAGTTTTTAAGTTTGATCACCTTTATAATTGTTTAATAGGAGTATTTAGTTACTTGAGAGAGAATAAATATTTGTGCTATATTTTGCTCATCGTAATTTTCTAGGTTGCTTAATGATTTGGTAAATTGCGAAATTATTGGAGTTTTAGTTTTTACTACACGCAGTTGTGTTAATAGGATTTAAAGCCGAGATGATAATTACAAGAAATTGTGTTAATATGATTTAAAGCCGAAAGGATAATTAATCCAACATCTGCATAGGTTCACTAGATCACTCTAGAGAGGGTAGGGAATATTTGTGAGAGAATGAGATTAGGATGCAGAGGAATGTTTTAGTGTTCATACCCGAAAGTCCTCATTTTGTAGCTACCCGGTGAAATCATGTCCATTGCCGTTTTTATATTTTGAAATCTTGTGTTAATCTTTGTTTTAAAGAATTTGTTAGTTTCGTTCATATTAGCTCGTCGTACCACAATGGTTATTAAACGTTGTGGGATCCTGAGTTATAGAAGTTACCCCAACGCTCAGTTAAGCGTTAGGAGAATTTATTTCCCAAATTTTTTCATATCCGTCGTGGGAGTTAACTTCCCTTAATGCATACTATTTGTTGTGAGAGCTTTGACGTCCCACAAAGCTTACTATCCATTGTGATAATCCAATCATAGTCAAAATCTCCGCCGCGGCTATACAACCACCACATCGGAGATTGTACATAGCTGCGATGTGATTGAACCAAAAACTTGGCCACGGTTGTATACAAATTCTGCCGTGGCGAGATTTCCCACAACGGATACGTAAACCGTTGTGGGAAATCTTGCCGCAGCGGAAGTTGTACATAGCCGCGGCGGGAGTGAATCAAAAACCCCGCCGCGGCTATGTACAAATTCCGCCATGACGAGATTTTCCACAAAGAATATTTAAAGCGTTGTGTGACAAAATTTAAAATGTTCAAAATTTTTGCAGCAGCGAGAGAGAAATCTCGCCGCGGCGACGACGTCAACAAATACCAATATTTCTGAAAAACTGCAAAATTTGAATTTACAAAATACTGCACAACTGTGAATATACCTGATATATCCAAACTGTAACATCCAAAATATAATATTTACATCCAAAAATCAAAATCAATCCACAAATAACCTAATAATCTCATTCTATAAACGTTTGAATATCAGTTATCCATTCATCTGTCACTCTTTCCAAATCTTCCGGCATATATGCTTTCCTACTTAGTAATTTTGCTATACCTCCTACAAATATATCACGCATATACGATAACACAAAATACCCGCATTCCATATTTCCATATTGCCTCGGAGCTACGCATTGCTTGATATAAGTTGATTGCCGGTTACAATTGGCGTCTTAGTGCTCGAGCTTAAAATCTGCACACACCCAACATGAAAAACATATGAAAAACACTAGAGATGAATGTACGTTAATTTCTTGATGTGGAAAAAAAATTATTAGCTTTTTATCAATCGAGTTAGATCGAGCGGTAATTTCTTGCTTAACAGATCAAAAAACGAGGCATTATCTCTCTTAAGGTCAATAACAATGAGCATCCAATGCGAATTTATGTTATACGGCATCAAAGCTAATTGATCGATCCTACATTTCTGTACAATGTTTCCAATGTCCTTGACTCGTTTAGACAGAAAATCATCTTCTTTGTTTGTTGGAATGTCAGAACTTACACTCGGATCGACAAATAGATAGCCGTGATTTTTCTTTACCTTTTCTAACCTTGAACATAGATAACTATAACAAACAAAATATTAATTTCATCAAGACACAAAGAATGAGATATTTATGAAACAAACGTGTAAAATAAAGAGTTACTCCATGTATATCGCTATGCATCCCGCGCAAATTTTGTCGTAGCGCAAAAAGTCGGAAACATCGTCAAAGTATATTGAAATTGGGATCGCAGTGAGACTTGAAAGAACCTTGATTATGTCCCCTCGAGGTAACATGATTTTGTTGGCATGTTGAGAGAGCAATCCAGATTTTGCATTAATAAGCTTGTATTTAATTCTTTTTACCATCATCGGGACTCGATTGATTCTCATTAGTCATTTTTTATTGTTGTTTGACAACCGGACCGTGACTCCATTTTGTCGTGTCAAATTCCACCAACCTCTTTGGCCACTCAACAAACCCACCCATGGCATCTTCAACGGTGATGGATTCTTCGATAAAAAATGGAAATTTTTCTTTTTTAAACCAAAACTCCTAGAATACTTACTTGTATTTTCTTCCTCCGTTGGTGTAAAGTGAATTATGGCTCCTATCTTGTACGTCTGTCCGTCCGCAACATGAATCATGTCAGCATTCAAAACATCATCAATAAAGAGACGACATTAGACGTTTTCTTCCGAACTTGGAGTTACTGGCATGGTTGGATTCAACGAGCTACTAGCACGAACACTATTTTTATTATTAACCCGTGGAGATTTCCTTCTTCGGGAGGAATAACCATGCATACATCATTGTGTTCTATGAAAATAAATGATAACTTTAATAACCCTATACATAGACATCTAATTAATATATAATAATAAGAATACAAAAAACTTACCTAAATTCGCGGTTGGTATAATTGGGACTTCATCGTTGACAATCTCTTTGTCGAGATTGGGTATCTCTTCACTTGGTATCTCATCGACATTCATATTTTCTTCATATGCTCATGACTACGCTCCTTCACATTATCCGAACTAGACATATTCTCATTCAAATTTATTCCTTCATTTCCTCCTAATTTTGCCATGACTATTGACGTAAGCATATTTAATTATTGTTGCATCTTCTTCTCATTTTCGCTCAAACTTGGAGGAACATAATACTTGAATCGCTTGGAGTGCTTCGATTGACCGCATTGGCGAGATTTTCCCAAGATATATTTTTTCCATTTTCCTGTCTCCAAGACCCTTCCGCCATTTATTTGGCGTTATTGTCCTTGTAGGTTGTTTCGTCTTTCTTCCGCGAGTCAATCAACAATTCCTCTTTTATAGCCCATACTCCAATTTCATCATACTACAAGAATACAATCGATTAACAAAGAATTAAGTAATATGAAATAAATATCAACTAAAATAAATCTAACCTTTTGTTGATCGAGTTTTCGATATCCATTTTAGCCGGTTCGCGATTTGTATTTGATTTTTGAGGTATTTACTTTTCCACCATCCGATGATTGTTTGAATACTTCGGTTCTTCTATACTCCACAAACTTAATCAAATCTTCTTCGGTAATACTTGTGAATAATTTTAATACACAAATCGGTCTCTCTAAAACGCTCGGTTTGTTGATAATGTCCTTGACTAGATCAATACATAACTCATGACAAAATAACCTTGCCGCTTCTCCAACTCTCATGAGGCAATCGTGCTTCCATTCAATCGGAATTTCAAATCCTTCTTGTATTTTGTTCCAACTACGCTCTTTTATTTGATTGTTCTCTTTTACTCTCCAATCACGCATCAAAATAGGAACATGCTCTCTAGCTAACACACGGAAATAACTCAAAAATTAGTCCCCCTCTTTACCTATTGATTGACCTTTTTCATCAAATGATAATGGTATCTTTCTACCTAGAGTATTGACCGTATTAACTTGACTCATAAGCGTATTTCTTCGTTATCCGGATTCCTCAAAATCTTGCGATATGAGTCTTCAAACTTTCTTAAAGCTATTATCGTTAGTACTAGAGGTAGTAGACGACATGAAACCTAGTAAAACACAAATTAAAATGCAATTCCAACAAAAAACAATATAACAAAAAACATTCTAATTCAATTTCAAGACAAAACGTAATAATTCAAACTCACTCTAAAATTTTAATTAACATTAACACAATAATTTATACACAATCCCTATTAATATCAACATACTAATTTAAGATAAATAAAAACAAAAGAAAACATACCTAAGGGAGGCTGGAGAGAGTGGAGGCAAGAGAGAGCAACGTGAGGGAGTTAACAAAGAGGGAGGAAGGGAAAAAGGGAGGGAGAGCGAGAGGGAATGCGGGCGAGAGAAAGGGCGGGAGAGAGGAAGAGGGGGAAAGAGGAAGGGAGGGCGGGCGAGAGGGAGGGAGGGAGGGCGAGCGAGCGAGAGTGAGGGAGAGAGGAAGGGCGGGAGAGAGGGACAGAGGGCGAGAGGGAGGGAGAGCAAGAAGGAGGGTTGGCGAGAGAAAGGGTGGGAGAGAGGGAGGGAGGGTGAGAGGTAGGGCGGGTGAGAGCAAGGGCGGGAGGGTGTAAGCGAGGGCGGTGGGCGAGAGGGCGCGCGAGAGGGAGGAGAGGAGGTCGAGGCCGAAGAGGGAGTGAAGGCCGGAGAAGGAGAGCAGGAGAGAAAGAAAGAAGAAAGAAAAGGCCGAAATATCATTTTAGATCGAAACATTTTTGGGCGGGAACTGAAAAACTCGAAAAAATTCATTTTAAACGCTTAAAATATCCGTTGTTGGATCTCGGCGCGGCGAGGTACAAAACAAGCCACAGCGAGATCCCACAACGGATCTTTTAAGCATTGTAGGAGAACCCTGCCGCAACAAGCTTTCAACGTCGCCGCTGCGAGAATCCTTGCGTGGTTTTGGGTAGACTCTGGAACTATCTCGCCGCGGTGAGGTACAAAATGAGCCGCGACGAGACTCATCTTGCAGCAGCCAGCTTTCAATGTCGCTGCGGCGAGAATCCTTGCGGGATTTTGGGTAGACTCTGGAATTATCTTTCCGCGGTGAGGTACAAAACGAGCCGCAACGAGACTCATCTCGCCGCAGCCAGCTTTCAACGTAGCCGTGGCGAGAATCCTTGGGGGATTCTGGGTATACTCTGGAACTATCTCGCTGCAGCGAGGTACAAAATGAGCCGCAACGAGACCCATGTCACTGTAGTGCTTTTGTAACCTCGCTGCAGCGGAAGTTCTCACACAACGTTTACAACAACCATTGTGGGAGATCTGGCCGCGGCGTAGTCATAATCGAGCCATGGCGAGAATCTCTGGACTATATAAAGTTCTTTATTTTCCAATTTTTTACACTTGTTCTATTTCGAAAATAATTACAAAACCCTATTCGCATGGTTCTGTGTCGTTCTCTGAAGCAGATCTAGTGTATACGTTCAAGACTTGTAAGTATTTCTTAATATTGATCTCAAGTTTGTGTTGGTTTATATTATATGCTAACTAGGGCTGTATATTTTTCATGAAGATCTCAATAGTATACGAAGATGAAAATTGGATGTTGGAGAATAGATTAAGTGAGATATACGAAAAAAGGTGTGGATGAATTTTGTGATTTTGTTAGAGAAAATATGAAAGATGAGTCAATTCGTTGTCCTAGTGTGTAGCGTGGAAATCATAGACATTTCCCAATTATGATTTTTCGGAACCATTCGTTTGCATTTGGATTAATGATGTCGTATCAAATATGGTTCTACCATGGTCAGGTTTTTAGATCTAAAGCGACATACAAAACGATGTTGACGAAGATGATGTTGATGATGATATGTGTGGAATGATGAATGATTTGGAGGACGATTTCGTTGCGCGGCCGGAATTATTTGAGTGGATGATGATTGATGCGAAAACACTGTTGTACGAAGGGTGTACAAAATTTTGAAGTTATCATTTTTAGTAACTTTATTCCATTTGAAGGCTTCAGGTGGTTGGACAAATACGAGCTTTACGTTATTGATGCAAACGCTTAACGATGCATTTCCGAAGGATAATAAAGTGCCTTTGAGTATGTATGAGGAGAAAAAAACTTTGGGCACATTAGGCATGAAGTACGATAAATTTCATGCGTGTCCGAATGATTATGTTTTATATAGGAACGAGAATGAAGATCTTGATCAATGTCCGACATACGGTGAGTTAAGGTGGAAGAAGGGTAAAATTCCACGTGACGGGGTTAAAGGAGTCCAGATTAAGGTACGCAACTTATTACAATTTAATTTTTAAATTTCATGTTTATAATTTTGTATTGATTAAATTTATTTCGGTCATTATCGTATATTCCTCCAATGCCGCAGTTTCGATGACTGTTTACTAGTGTTACACACGCGAAAAACATGGTTTGATATTCCGAAAAGCGTATCGATGATGGTATGTTGAGACATCCCGCTGACGCTTCACAATGGAAATCCTTGATTTAGAATATAGAGATTTCAGTCTTGATCCTTGAAATTTGCGTCATGGTTTAGCGTCTGATGGCATGAATCGTTCAGCATGATGAGTAGTAAATATAGTGGGTGGCCGGTTATACTTGTGAACTATAATCTCCCTCCAAAATTGTGTACGAAGAGAAAGTTTTGATGTTAACGCTATTGATATCAGGACCAAGCCAGTCTGGTCATGATATTGATGTGTATATAGCTCTATTGGTTGATGACTTGAAGATACTATAGGAGAAAGGATTTGAAGTCAAAGACGCTTACCGTGGAGATTCGTTCAACTTAAGATAAATGTTGATGTGGACTATTAACGATTTCTCGGCTTATGGAAACTTGTCAGGATATTTAGTGAAATGCTCGATTGGTTGTTAGATTTGCATAAAAAAGACATCCTCCATTCGGTTGAAGCATGGGAGAAAGACAACTTTTCTTAGTCGTCGACGATTTTTACCAACAAATCACCCGTACAGACGATTGAAACGGGCATTTGATGGAAAAACAGAAGAACGACTTCATCCTCGGATTTTTTATGGGGAAGATGTCTATGAAATAGTTAAACCGTCAATGAAGTGCTTGGGAAACGAAAGCAGAATGCTAGTACTAAAGAGTCGTTCAAATGTAATCCTTGGAAGAAGAAATCAATTTTCTACGACCTCCCGTATTGGAAGACGCACTATGTTTGACATTGTCTAGATGTTATGCGCATTGAATTTTTTTTTGCGAATTGATCATCGGAATGCTTCTTGATGATTCAAATAAATCGAAAGATGGAAAAAAGCTCGAATGGATCTCAAGGAGATGAATATTAGGAGCATTTTGCATCCTCAAGAGAGAGGGAGAAAAACAAAATTATCACTGGAGAAATACACTCTAGATCGGAATGAGAAGAAGAAGTTGTGCAGCTGGTTACCATCTATCAAGGTGCCCGATGGTCATTCTTCAAACTATGAGATATTTGTATCTTTAAAAGATTCAAGTCTCATTGAGATGAAAACTCACGATTGCCATGTGTTACTACAACAAATGTTACCTTTCGCTTTGAGTGGTATATTATCAAGGGATGTGAGAGTTTCAATATCCAAGATATGCATATTCTTCAACTCGACATGCTCAAAGGTTATCGATCCCGTTCATTTGTATTACATGCACTCGGAGTTTTAAAAATTTAAAAACATTAGACTTTGTTGAAATCTCGCCGTAGCGGAAATGGCTTTTAGCTGCGACGAGATGCCTGTCGCCGCAACTCGTTTACTTCTCCGCTGCGATGAGATTTAAAATTTAAAAACATTAGACTCTATTGAAATCTCGCCACATCGGTGAAGGATTTCAGCTGCAGCGAGATGCCTGTCCCCAAGCATGCCCAAAAATCAATTTTTCAAGAAAATATTATGCAATCCTGCCGGATCCATAAAAGTCACATTAACCTAATAAAATTTAAATCTACCTTTTAAACTATCAACCTAACTAATTTCAAACCTAGATCCGAGTTATATAATGAAATCAAACCTAAATCCTAAAGTTTGGATGAATCTAGATCCAAGTTACCTAGATTGGTATCGGGAAGAGAAGGAGGAGAGGAGGACGATGAGAACTTGTGGCGGCGAGGAGGAGGGGATAACTCTCGGCGGTAAGGAGGAGGCGAGAACACGCGGCGGCGGGGAGGATACGAGAATATGCGGTGGCGAGGAGGAGGTGAGAACACGCGGCGTCGGGGAGGGGGCGAGAACACCCGGCGACGAGGTGATGGCTAAGCACAAAAATTACACATTGAGATTTGGAAATGGAGGAAATGAAGGAAAATAGAATTTATACCGAGTCCTAGGGCTAATTCATGAAATCTTGCCACGACGAGATTTACGCGTGGCTGCAACGTGATTCATTTGGGAGAAGAAAATAATCTCGTCGCAGCGAGATTAAGTGTTGTTGGAACATTTCGCCGGGTCGGTGTATGTTTCTCGCTGCGGCTAGATTTTTTGACCGTCCCAATCCCACAATTCTTGTTTTAAGCGTTGTGGGAAATTCTTGCTGGAGCTAGATTTGTACTTTGATGTGGCAAGAATCCACCATGGATCCAATAAATGTTGTGGGAGAGTTTTTATCCGCCAATTTTCAACAACGGTTAGCATAAGCATTGTGGAAATCAAAGATCCCACAACGTTTGTGGATAAACGTTGTGGGAAATCAGTTTTCCCAAGTCAAACATTGTGGGATCACTGATTTTCACAACGCCTAATAATAAATATTGTGGGAACCCTATTTCCCACAATACTTATTGTAAGCGTTGTGGTAGACCCATTGTGGGATCCGACATTTGTAGTAGTGGGTGCAAGAAACAATCATCCTAATCTGGCATGGAAGCAACTACCACAAAATAACATCCTAACGCAGCCTCCACCGAACAATATGCTGATGCAGCCAGCCGCCCAACCTCAACCGCGGCCACCATCATATCAGGCTCCGCATTGGGCACAAGACAACATGCCCAATTGGGATAACCTAATGGCGGAGCTGACTGGTGAAATAGGCCTAGGTTTAAGAATAAATTATCATTAACAAGTTAATGGCGGAATATAAAAATTTCAGTACAAGTAAATTATTTTTACTAACCTAGGCAAAGTGCATGAACATCATATTATTTAAAAACTTTATATAATTATATTTTACTTGAGACTAACCTTTCTTGTAGCTTGATCTTTGAGAAGTCTTTGGAAAAGTTGATCGTCTTGTCTTGCTTGTCTCCTTCACACCTAATCGTGAACTCAAGTAACTTAATGTTTCTATTACAAGAGTCTATAGCGGGTTTGAAGGATTTGTGTGTGGGCACAATTAAACACAATAACTCAAGAACAAATCTATGAGCTAAATAGCTAATTTAAGCCTAAGTCTAATAAGGACTTAGCTGCCAAATAAAAGAGATATTTGAGAGAGAGACAGAGAAGAAAATGGTCAGCCAATATAGAGAAAAACAAGAGAAATTTTTTATTTTCGCATCTCAATGTGAGCCTCTATTTATAGGAGAAGAAAATACAAGAAATGGTAATCACCCTTTCCTAATGTGTATTCATGACACAATATTTAATTTCCTCCTCTCTTTCTCTATGTTTGGCCGGCCCTCTATGTGTTATAGTGAGAGAAATTTGTTTCCCCACTTAGCACATTTGTTTCCTTCTCAAAGAAATTCATTTCCTTTTTTCTTTTTGGAAATTATCCAAGGCAAAATAATTCCCGTCCTCTTTGATGATGTTGGACGAATTCTATGCGTAGGGAGGGAGCTTCTAAATGCTTCATTATTTCTTTAAAACAATTCTTAAAATATCCATTGTAGAATTAATATTGCACAAATAATGAAATTAATCTCATAATGCCTCAAACGACTTTTCCGCTTTAGAAAATAATATAAATTTCCATACATGAAAATATTCAAAATCTTATTTGTATGTGGACAAAACTGCCCTTTAGACATTTCCCGAGAAAACATCTAGTTCAACACTTGAACTTATTTTGACCTACCTTCTAGTTTAACAATCCTACTCTACTGACTTGTAACAGTAACCTTATGGATCCAAATGAACAAAGCTTCGGCTTCTATACTTGGACTAAAAAGTTCACAAACGTTTTTCGAGTATTAGTTTAATGTCAACTGACTCCACTAAAGAGTTGACACTAAAAACCTCTGTGTTGAAATGAATTTGCTTTCTACTCAAATTCAACTTAATTATGTTGAGTTGATCCATTGAATGTTATCTATGATTACCCTTCATGAATATCATCAACTAGAGGGAACTTATAAAATTACCATTTTACCCTTCTAATTGTTATTTCTTCAACTCTTTTGTTACTTGTGAATAAGTTAGTAAGAATATATTGACGAGGAGCTATCAATTAACATTGTTTCATCCAAATTAATTCGTTACTTAATTTTGGATACCGCGCGGTTCATTTATTCACAATGCTAGTAATAAAGCATGAGTTGATTTAATTGCATTTCAGCAATGTTGTACATGAATTCTATATCTACGAGAACTTCACAAAGCTAGGTCATGACATCTTCATAACTCAATATCTCACCAATTAGTGTAGTCAAGATCACATAGTGGACCTAGAATTTTACTTTCTCAAATGAGGATATCTAAGATATGAAATGACATGTTTCATTTTAGGATTTAAGTAAGCACGATGCAATTCATACATAGTGATCTTGAGACAGAAGAGGTTAAATGGTTTGTTTCTACATTGTTTCTAAAGGTGCACTTGTCAATTCAGTATCTTTGGAGATATACTTGAAGAACTATAGATTTTCTAACTCTCCATGCCTCGTAACCAGACATCATTGATTATTCCAACAACCATACTAGGATCAAGAGTCCGTTGACCTTTAGATTGTGAATATTTTGTTTTAAGCAAACCATGAAGAGTTTGATCACGCAAATCTACATTTGTCTCTTCATACATTGTTAGGTTTGATTAAGGAGTATAAGACTATTGAATATCATAAATCTTCAAACAAACAAAAAAGGAATGAATGAAAGTTTCCACTTCTATTAATATGATTAGCAAATTATAATAAGGACTCGTGAGAGATTTATATTACATCAATATGTAAATAAATAATATTCTTGTGGGCATCTCTGCCAACACTGACCACCAACACGAACTCGTTCATAACAAAGACAAGAACGACACTACAAAGCCAATTAGCACAAATTTGTAATCTCGAGACGCAAATGGGGAAGCTGCTAACGACATTAAAATCCAGATCTTAAGGCATGCTCCCAAGAAACACTGATGTGATTCCTCGATCGCAAGTCAAGGCCATCACACTCAGAAGTGGTCAGGTGATAGACAACTCATACAAGAAGTAAGAAAAATTGAAGAAGAACGAGCCCTCGATATCATCTACATGTACCCCTTAGCCTATGGCAACTGAGCCACTGATATTACCTTTTCCACAAAGGCTAAAAGAAGGGAAGATTGACCAACAATTCAACAAATTTCTCGAGGTGTTTAAGCAACTCCAAATCAACATCTCATTTGCTGAGGCTCTAGAGCAGATGCTGACGTACGCCGAATTCATGAAGGACATTTTTTCCAAGAAGCCCAAGATAGACGGCTGCAGCACAATTACCCTCACCAACGAATTCAGGGCTATCATCCGAAAGAAGGTACTGGTGAAGATGAAGGATCCATGAAGCTTCATAGTACCGTGTGAAATCGATGAGAGATTCTTTGAGAGAGCCTTGTGTGATTTAGGAGCAAGCATCAACCTGATGCCTTACTCGATCTTCACGAACCTCGATATTGGAGAAGTGAGGATGATGAGGATTAAAATTTAGATGGCGGATAGATCTGACCCACATGGCGTGATCGAAGATCTTCTAGTCAAGGTCAATAAATTCATCTTCCTGGCTGACTTTGTTGTGGTCCACATGGAGGAAGACCGTGACATCCTGATCCTCTTAGGATGATTGTTCCTTGCAATGGGAGGAACTCTCATTAACGACCAAAAAGGAGAGTTAAAGCTAAGAGTCCATGATGAGGAGGTGGAGTTCAACGTTTTCAATGCTATGAAGTATCCGGATGAGTGATGTGCTAAGCATGGACATGTGCAACGTCATCATCTCAGATTTCTCACACCAATCTGAGGACCCTCTTGAGGTATGTTTACATAATTCTTTCAATTTCACTAACATGGTTGTTGAATGCGAAGCACTAGAGCACCCAAAGTACATGGACGCAAAAAAATCCATACATACAAAATAGAGTGGAGAATTTTGGGGGAAAGTCAGCCCCGAGTGTTTCCGTCCATAGAGAAGCCTCCTACACTCGAATTCAAGATTTACCCTCTCATATGCGGTACGTGCACCTAAGAGAGGGATCTAAGCTACAAGTCATCATCTCAAACCACCTCACCTCAACTGAGGATACTCGTGGTGCTACGAGAGCACAAAGGAGCATTTGGTTGGACTCTCTCGGACATCAAAGGAATCAGCCCGGCCTTCTGCGTCCACTGCATCCTCTTAGAAGACGGATGCCGCCTGTCGATGGAGCACCAGTGACCCCTAAATCCAGCCATGAAGGATGTAGTAAGGAATGAGATCTTTAATACAGCGTATGGGTGAGCCGGTGCAATCCGTCCCGAAGAAAGGCGAGATAACAGTGATCAAAAGCGACAATAACGACCTCATCTCAACTCGGACGATAACAGGATATCGGATCTGCATAGACTACCAAAAGCTCAACAACACCACTCGCAAAGATCACTTCCCACTTTGCTTCATTGATCAGATGCTCGACCGCCTAGCAGACACATGTACTACTGTTTTCTCGACGGGTACTTGGGATATAATTAGATAACCATTGCACCAAAAGACCAGGAGAAGACCATATTCACGCTTTTAAGTGAATTCCATTTTGGATGAAACACACCTACCACATTACATCGATACATGAAGGCCATCTTCTCTGACATGGTTGAAACAAAAATTGAGGTTTTTATGGATCATTTTTCTGTATTTGGGCCATCATTTGATGAGTGTTTAGAAAATTTGACGCAAGTACTTGCAAGGTGTGAAGAGACTAATTTGGTGCGCAATTGAGAGAAGTGTCACTTCATGGTCAAAGACGGAATCGTATTAGGTCATAGATTATTAGAGCACAAATTTGAGGTAGACCGAGCCAAGATTTCTACCATCGAGAAGTTACCGCCACCAACGTCCGTAAAATGATTTTGAAGCATCATGAGACATGCAGGTTTCTATAAACGCTTCATTTGAGACTTCTCCAAAATCACGAAGCCACTATGCGGACTGCTCGAGAAGGACTTACCAAGTGTCTAGAGGCCTTTACATCTATCAAGCATAAATTCTGAATCGCCCTAGTCATCACAGCACCAGACTGGAGCCTTCCATCCGAGATCATGATTGACGCAAGCGACCAGCATCTAGGTATAACCCTTGGGTAGTGAAAAAGATAATGCATTCTTCGCTATCTATTATGTGAGCCGGACTACTAACAAAGCCCAAGTATACACGACGACAGAGAAGGAGCTTCTAGAAGTGGTGTTTGCTTTTGACAAGTTCCGACCATATGTCATCGATGATAACGTGATAGTCTACACCAACCATGCACCATCAAATACCTCATGGAGATGAAGGATGCCAAGCCATGCATAATCTGATGGGCCCTTCTACTCATAGAGTTCAAAATTGTAGTCAAGAACAAGAAAGGCATGGAAAATGTAGTTGTTGGTCACCTCTCGAGATTGGAGACATTGAAACACGTTCCAGACAAGGCAGTCCTCATTAACAAAAACTTCCCAAATGAGAAGCTCTTGAAAATCCAACAATCAGCCCTACCATGGTACGAAGACATCATAAACTACCTCATAGGGAAGAAGATACCATTGGACTTACAGATGTATCAGAAGAGGAAGTTGTGTTTTGATATCCGGAGATACTATTGGGAGGAACCTTTACTATATCAACAATGTACCAATCTGGTCGTTAGCAGTTGCATTCTAGAAAATGAGATGGAGTCAGTCCTACGCCATTTCCATGGACTCGAGTGTGGAGGACCTTTTGGCCCAAACCGAACAACAACAAAGGTTCTACGACGTGGTTTCTACTGCCCAACTCTCTTCAGAGTATGTGCAAGTTCATCATCAAATGCGACCGGTGCCCGAGAACATCAAACATCTCCAATCACAATGAGAAGCCAGTCATGAACATCTTGGAGATCGAGCAATTCGGCGTATGGGGGATTGACTTCATGGTACCATTTTTGTCATCTTACGGAAACAAGTATATTCTCTTTGCAGTGGATTATGTATCCAAGTGGGTCGAGCCAAAGGCGACACCAACAAGCGACGGTAAGATAGTCCTCAAATTCTTGAAGAGCCTATTCACTTAATTTGGCACGCCACGGACCATCACCACTGATGGAGGAGCAAACTTCCGTAATCATAAATTTGACGCACTTCTGGCCAGATATAGCGTGATGCACCGTAAAATGCTAGCTTACCAACAACATGCGAATGGTCAAGCAGAGGTCTCTAACCGAGAAATAAATTTTGGAGAAACTAGTAGCCTCACTAAAAGACTGGTCGATAAAACTCGACGATGCGTTATCGGCAAACCGAACTGTTGGTGATTGATGCACCTAAGCAACCATATTAAATGCGGAAAATAATTAATTGCACTCACAATAACTAATTAATAATAATGATTGCTAAACACGATCTAGATTTATTAATTTAATTCATTTATGAAAGCAATTAAGCAACCAACACTATATAAGTCCTTAGAACACTTAATGGATTTTGGCTCAGTTACAACGTCCCGATCCAACTCGTGTTGTGTTTCATCATTCTTCTGAATTGAGTACTCAAGGATGACACCATAGTCTTTCGAAACGTAATATCCGAGATTGATAAGAAATATGAGTGAGCACAATCAATTCTAACCAGATCTCAAAACTAGATTGTTTCGGGATATTTCTCCTATTATTTAGGAACGAAGTTTTGCAATTTCTAGGGAAAGGGGGGGAGGAAGTTGGACCACTAAGAGAGAGAGAATGCCTGAGTGTTTTTATGAATAAATGAGTGAATTCTCGTCCTCCCTTCTATCCCTATTTATAACATTTAGGAAGAGGATAACCACTGAGATATGTTCTCTCATTTTGAGAGATATTCTCTCCTTTCTAGAGATATTCACTAATTCTAGAGATATTCACTCATTCTAGCGATATTCACTCCTTTGGATTTAATCTAGACCATTAGATCTCAACAGTGAATCTAAACTCTCTCATCCATCATATCAATATCTATGGTTTGGGTTTTCTCTCCTTTGGCTTAACCAAATAGAGAAAAGGGAGAAAGGGAATTCGGCAACCAATAGGGCTTATCCCTAGGGTAACTCCAACAAATGTCCCAAGCCCAACCCAAGAATTTCCATGGCCCGTTTGCTTAAAATCCAATTATTTATTTATTTACTTGATCCAACAATAAATATGTAATTATGCTATAAACTTTTAGTTAATTCTACGAATACCTGTTTTCCAGAATTAATGTTGCACAATCACCATTACAGTAAGTGAGATTAAATAACGAACACCATTATTATTCAAAATTTCTTATTCGCCGTTATCAGAGCCGAATCGGGGACTATGGACTTAGTAGTAGAAGCTTAACGAACCCGAAGAAAAAGACGATATAGTCCTATCTTTTTTTCATCGATTTGTCTAGTCTTTATCTATACTCCAGCGTGTAATCTAAGACTGAACTCTTCTTTAATACTAGAATTATATTTACTCATCGTGAGAAGTGTCCACTGATATAGTCATATTGTCATCAAGATCCTCTAGGTTCTACCCGTGCCAAGAGAAGTCGATTTTTTCGTTATACTTCTCTTGATACGTATTAGCCCTAAAAATTGTTGCTTCTGCAACGAAATATTCTTTCGATACGTTAACTTATTTCAAAAGTGCGCACAATCAATCGGTTCTGGAATCAACCCTTAGGTGGGTGAACATTAACCTCGTTTCAGGGAGGCTAGATTCCGTATCTGTAAATCAATTCCCACTCGAATTATGCTATCCTAAGACATAAGTTGTGATTACCATGGATAGCCTTTCATCAGATGAATTAAAGAGCTCAAAAACATGATCATGTGTCCTTCATCACTTCTAGATTTAGATCAAGTCTCACTGTGACCATCATAGTGGCCTTGGTTTGTGTGTCGTAATGGTCTTTAAACAACACATATACCCCAACCTATCCAGGTCATGCACTTAGGAAAACTGTAGAATGCTTTCACATAGTGATCAACCTTCACTCATGCGTTCCACATATATGACTTTCAATATAGCTTTCCAAGCGTATATAAGTCATAGACCTTGTTTTAGCACACCGCTCGAACTCAGGTTCCCAGCACGGGACACAAATTTATACGGAGGCTATGGAAGATAGTTCTTATTGATTCTGATTATTATTCAGAACTCAACCTACTAATAATATAATGCTTATATAATAATCTAATTATCGAATTCAGTAATTATTCATACGTCATCTTTAAGTGGAAAATATTCCTAACAATCTCCCACTTTGACTAGAGAAGATTCCTCAAGCCATTTAAATTCTTTTCCATCTTAGTAGACGGTTTAGATCTTGGTCTAGGTTGAGATTCTCATCATATGAATTCTAAGTTTACTCTTTACTCTTTCATTTATGTCGATCTGAAATTTGTCCCATTTCGTATGATTCTAGTTCATGCATTCTTGCAGTGATCTTTTACTTACCTTTTAAGGTTAAGTCAAATTGTTCACAGTTTATTAATTTACATAGACCATATTAACACTTCACACACTTTTAAATCATGCATCAGACTGTATATAACAAGTCTCCCTATCTTGGTGTACGTCTTTTTGGTGCCAAAATAGGTTGCACCATTGCATGCTTTGATCTTATCACCACTCACTATAGTGTGATTTATTAAACGTGTTCTAATAAGAACTTTATTGACCTTTTTCCATTATTTGGTTACTTTATAGTTCATCCTTGTTTGTCGTGTCCATATTCTATATGCACAGGACTTCAATGATCTTCTATATTTAAATACCTAAGTATCTCACTATTTCCAAAAATAACAATGTATATAACACATGTTTCATTCTCGAAAATTTGACATTGTCAAAGGTCTAATTAGTAGTCCTTTCAAAGACACTGTCTATAGCCTCACCATTGAGCTCATAATATTTGGATAGTGGCTAGGTTCCATTTAAGGATGCTCCCACTAAATCAATGGACTAGAGTAGCTAGGTTCCGATTAAGGATTCTCTCACTAAATTAGCAAACTAGAGTAGGTAGGTTCCATTCAAGGATGCTCCTACTCAATTTATTGAACTAGAGTGGTATGGTTCCATTCAAGGATGCTCACACTCCATCAATACAAATATTAGTGACTATATAGTATGTGAATGGAAAAACATGTCCTTCATATCCTATATATTTAACTCAAGGGAATAAGCATTCATGCATAAACAAGTATCATAGAATAACTCAAGGCATTCAATTCATATAAGGAAATATTTAATGACACAACCATGTGTTCATAAATAATGTAATAAACCATAAGGAAATAAAGATTCATTCTTTCTGGAATAACTATAAAAGCTACACTCTAGAAAATCTTGGATTATTAAATGGCACATCTCATGTTCAAAAATACATCAAAAAATAAAAGTAATAGAACTAGAGAGAACTTAGATCTTTAGGCGGTGCATGAGCTTCTCCACAACTCAGGTTTGAATCCGACATTGTTCAGCAAGGTCATCAACACTCGTGTGTTTTACCAGATCTACTCTACAACAAGAAAAGAGGCATGCACATGAATAATTATTCTCAAAACATTTTTTAGAATATCTTTAATCATGAATTTTAAGGTACCATACCAGGATTTTTCTTATTTTTCTCAAGCTCGGCCAAGTATAAAGGACATTGCCTCTTCAAATGGCTTTGAGTGTTGCAGTGGTGACAGTTGCCAAAGCTTTCTTGCTTCTTCTCTTTTCCTTTTCCACTTTTCTTGAAGCTCATCCTTTTCTTCTTAGAGGGACCTCTCCCCTTAGAAGTATTCGGGTGTGTCTCAGATGACTCAGCACCAGAATTCCACTTTTTCTTTGTTTTAGGGAAAGAACTCTTGTCAGCATCATGAGTTGACCCTTTGTTCTTCCCATGTCGAGTGATAGACTCGAAAGTCTGTAATTCATTCAACAGCTGAGAGAGTACATACGTCAACTTAAGCATTATATAGTTGGACGTAAATTGTATTAAGTCACTCGAATTCAGGATTATTACCACCTAAGTGACCTCATCCATCTGTACCCCATGGAGTTCACCTTCGGTGAATAAGTTAGTCATTTTCATGACATTATTCCTCACCGGAGTTCTCGCAGCCATCCTAGTGCTAGTGCACTTACGGGTGAGCTCAATACGGGCTTTCTCACTTTGCATCCCAAACATCTGTTGCAACGAGTCAAGGATCTCCACATCAGCCTCAATCCCTTCCATCTTTGTTCGCAACCATCATATATGCTTGCGAGCATGTATCCCACTGCCTTGTTATTGGAAGTGGTCCACTTTTCATAGTCCTCCATCATGTTTCGGGACAAACTTGAAGTAGGGAAATGAGGTCTCTCTTCAGTGAGGATAAAGCAAATGGTTTCACTCACAAGTACAATGTTGAGATTCGACTTCAATTTAGGGAAGTTATCTCCTGTCATGACGTATTTCGACAATAGGGCCATGATAGGCTTCGACATCTAAATACATAAAAAAACACTTTTATAAATGATATGAAAAAAAACTATCAAAATATTTAGGATATAAAAACATAATGCATAGGCACGGGGAAAAATACTAATCTTAGAATAGATCCAGTTTTTATATTCCACGGTAATTATCAATAGTCACAGTCTGTTCCACTATGGTGGCGTAACAGAGTGCACCTAGTGAACATGAGAACCATCTCATATTAGTGAGCAATCATAGTACATGTACGCTTCATAATTATGCTCACTAACTACCAATTTATGGAAATATTTTGGCCATATGAGCCACCACCGGTTGGTTCATACAAGTCGAGCCCATATGCACTAACTTAGCTAGTACACATAGAGATCAACCCTCCCCCTATTGCCAGAAACACAACCTTGGTATTGGAATCAGAAAAACATGTCCTGAGGAATATACCTTCCATCTCTTAAAAGAGTGCGGATCACGCATGGATCTTTCATCCTCACCGTGCTGTGCCAATGTTGGAGGCCTAAGACTCAATATAATTTTAGTATTTTAATTTTCCTAGCATTAACATTAATCTAGGTGATCCACTCCGAGTTTACTAAATCATATTAACAACTCGAGTGTTTCTAAGCTACCCTTAAAAAAATATGTTTCGATATAGCTTAGGTTTTAGGTAATTCGTGACATATAGTCTTGATTAATCTAAAAGCATTCCTTCACGGAAAAGCTCCCAATTGAGAAGGTGAGACACTATATTTTCTTAAATAACCCTCAGCTTAACCTCTTATCGGCTTGGTGACAAAGCTTTCGGACCCGTTCAACTCATTCATTAATTAACTATCCTAATCATATAAGATAATTTCTAAATGAAATAAAGCCCACAACCATTAACAAACGATACAATATCAAAGTTATAGCAAGCAATCACAACAAAGCAATTAAATAAACAAGAAAATCTATCATGGTTTCATTCGTGTTGATCGTATCCTAATTGACTCTTTATAAATTAAAAGTAGATAAACCTAATCCTATTATTTCATGGATGATAGTTGAACACAATCATATGTTTCAACGGAAAACCGAATCATTTTCAAAATATTTGCATTTGGTAACATTTCGAATTTTTTTATTTGAATCAAGGCCCATCATATGTCCTTTTGAAAAACAAATCGATATCAAAATCATTTATTTTTCAATGTTTAAAATAATATTTACTTGACCCAGACCCATTTATATAAATTAAAAAAAAACTTCAAATTTAAATTTTTTAATAAAAAATAATTTTTATATTTTCAAATGGGCCTTAAGGCCCACTGGGCATCCGGGCCCAATCCTAGATCATCCTCGAGCCCAACCGGCCACGATAGGGCCAACCCGAGTTGGTAGGGCCTTTGCCAAGGGACAGCCAAGGCCCAACTGGCTACCTAGCTAGCCAAGAGGTGTGGCCGGCCCTAGTCTTCTAGGGATACTCGGCCGAGACTCATCTCGAGGCCTGGAGGGCAGCCCTTCGGTCTCGTTCTGTCTCCTCGTCGCAGATCCATGTCTCGGCAATCGTCCGATTACAACACTGTTAATAATAGTAATAATTGAAAATATAAATATTACATAAATCCTACACCCTTTGAATTTTTGGTTTACAAAAATTCTAATTAAGTGAGAATCAATAAATCTACAATCAACCCCGAATAAAAACTTCACATATTACATATTGAAGTGTACCGAATTTCATATCACAATATAAATTCATTCAAACCAAATTTAATCACAAGAACGAATTAATTAAATTAATAAATTATCTAGCTCTAATACCACTTGTTGGTGATTGATGCACCTTCGCAACCATATTAAATGCGGAAACTAATGAATTTCACTCACAATAGCCAATTAAATGATTGCTAAACAAGATCTAGATTTATTGATTTAACTCACTTATGAAAGAAATTCAGAAACCGATACTATATAAGTAATTAGAACACTTATATGGATTTTGGCTCAACTACAGATATGCCCGATCTAATGCGCGCTTTGTTTTGTCCTTCTTATGAATTGAGTACTCGAGGATGACACCGCAGTCTTCCGCAACGTAATCTCCAAGAAGAATATGAAATATGAGTGGGCACAATCAATTATCACAAGATCTCCAATCTAGACTGATTTGAGATCTTTCTCCTATGTTTTATGAACAGAATATTGCAATTCCTAGGGTAAGAGGGTAGGAAATTTGACCACTAAGAGAGAGAGAGAGAGACCGAGTGTTTACATGAAGAAAGGAGTGCATTTTCTTCTTTCCTTCTATCCCTATTTATAGAATTTAGGAAGGAGATAACCACTGAGAGATTTTCTCTCCTTCTGGGCATATTCTCTGCTTTCTAGAGATATTCCCTCCTTTTGAGAGATATTCTCTCCTTTCTAGAGATATTCACTCATTCTAGAGATATTCTCTCATTTGGATATAATATAGGCCTTTAGATCTCAATAGTGAATCTAAACTCTCTATCATCCATCAGATCAATATCTATGGTTGCGATTTTCTCTCATTTGGCTTAACCAAATGGAGAAAAGGGGGAAAGGGAATTTGGCCACCCCTAGGGCTTATCCTTAGGGTAATTTCGACCAACACATGTCCCAAGCCCAAACTAAGAATTTCCATGGCCCGTTTGCTTAAAATCCAATTAATTATTTATTTATTTGATCCAACAATAAATATGCAATTATGCTATAAACTTTTAGTTAATTCTACGAATACCCGTTTTCCAGAATTAATGTTACAGAATCACCATTATAGCAAGTGAGATTAAATAATGAGCACCATTATTATTCGAAATTTCTTATTCGCCGTTATCAGAGCCGAATCGGGGACTATGGACCTGGTATTAGAAGCTTAACGAAACCAACGAAAAAAGACTATATAGTCCTAACTTTTTTTCATTGATTCTTGTAGTCTTTATCAATACTCCAGCGTGTAATCTAAGACTAAACTCTTCTTTAATACTACAATTATATTTACTCATCGTGATGAGTGTCCACTGATATAGTCAGTTCGTGATCAAGATCCTCTAGGTTCTACTTGTGCCAAGAGAAGTCGATTTATCCGTTATATTTCTCTTGATATATATCAGCCCTAAGCATTGTTGCTTCTCCTACGAAAGATTCTTTCGATACATTAACTTACTTCGAAAGTGTGCACAATCAATTGGTTATGGAATCAACCCTTAGGTGTTTGAACATTAGCCTTCTTTCAGGGAGGCTAGATTCTGTATCTGTAAATCACTTCCCACTCGAATCATGCTCTGAGAAATCTCCCAAGATATAAGTTGTGACTAACATGGATAGCCATTTTAGCGAATGAGTTAAAGAGCTCAGAAACTATGATCCAATGTCCATGATCACTTCAGGATTTAGATCAAGTCTCACTACGACCATCATAGTGGCCTTGATTAGTGCATTGTAACGGTCCTTAAACGGCACATATACTCCAAAGCTTGTCAAGGTCATACACTTACCACAAGTGTAGAATGCTCCCACATAGCGATCAGCCTTTACTCATGTGTTCCACGTATATAAGTTTCGATATAACTTTACAGAGCATTAGTTATCGACCTTGTTTTAGAACACTGCCCGAACTCAGGTGCCCAACATGTGACTCAGTTTATTACGGAGGCTATGAAAGATAGTTGTTATTGATTTTGATTAATTATTTAGAACTCAACCTACTAATCATATAATGCTTATCTAGTAATCTAATAATCGAATTCAGTAATTAGTCATATGTCATCTTCAAGCGGGAAATATTCCTATCATGAACAACATTTAAATTGCCAATCGACATGTCACCATACCACATTTTCTACAGAAATGTGTGTCACCTCCCACTCGAGTTGGAGCACAAAGCACTATGGGCTATGAAGGAGCTAAATTTCAACTACAAAGCTTCCGGTCAACAATGAGTCATTCAACTCAAAGCCTTAGACGAGCTCAGGCGAGAAGCTAGTGAGAATACCAAGATCTACAAAGAAAAAATCAAGGCATGGCACGACAAGCACATCGCCCGAAAGGAGCTTAACCCCGACCAACAATTCCTCCTCTACAACTCACAACTAAAGTTGTTTCCAAGAAAGCTAAAGTCAAGATGGTCGGGACCATTCGAGATAGTCAACGTCTAATCCCTTAACATCTTCAAATCTTGTATATCACATGGAACAGGTGAAATGTATATTTGTATATGGCATTCTTGTTAATGTTGTGACTCAAATGAAATTGAATTTAAAGTCGGGTACTAAAAGAACATTTTCAAGAATTAAGTTCTTATTTATAATGAAATTTCCTATTTAATGCACCTGTATAATTGTATTATTATGAGATGTTATTAATAAGTTGGGTAAAGGGATTATAATTGAAATTACAATTTTGTGACACAAATAAAAAGAGTTGCACTGGAATCCATGATACAATCGTTAGTTGTGTGTGAAATACCACCTGATATGTTTATATAACAATAAGAAACTTGTAATGTAAGAAGTTACGTTGACAAGTTTGTGGATTTCAATCTAAATGGTAAGAGTGAGTTTGCTTGAAAGCATATCGACGATCTGGTTAATCTAGTTATTGACTCTTGTGGATCATTCTTGACTTCTTGATCATTTCTCAAACATTCTACAGGTTTTTCTTGAATCTTTGGTCTTGGTTTGTAGCTTGCATGTATCCATGGAGTTATAACACTTTTGCTGCCGTATGCTTGTGATTTTGATGTGAGTGCAGACCGGTCTATCCTTCTTGTTTTTTTTTTAACTTCCTTTGATCATTCAGAGCCATGGCACTTGGAGGATTTTGTTCGACTGTGGTAAATGTCTCTCCAGTAATCGACCTTTGCTTCTCATTATGACAAACCATTGAGAAAACTTTGTTGATCGACGATAGTAGAGACATCTGCAAGATCTGGCCATAAATTGTGCTGAACGAGTCGTTGAGCCCCATTAGAAACTCAATGACATATTCATTCTGAAAAAAAAAATTGAGCAATTTTTTCGATCCACCACAAGTACTTGAACATAGTGGTTTGTATCCTTTAAATTCTTCCCAAATAGTCTTCAATTTCGTGTAGTATACACTGAAAGACTTTTGATCTTGGACAAGACTCGTGATATCGCGACTCAGCTAAAAATCATTGACTCATTTTCTTGTGCATACTTTCCTTAAGGTAGTTCCAGACATTTGCAGCTGAGTCTCCATAGGTCACACTGGATCCGACTCCATTTATCAAGATCCACGCGGTAACGATGCTATTGTTCCAAAACCATGATTCGTAGAGATCGAAATCTCATTCATCAAGTTTGATGATCGTTTTAATAAGATATTTAAGCTTAAATATGCTATCAAGAACCATCCTCGTGGATCAGCTCCAGAAGTGATAATTATCGTCGTTTATCGGTTGAGTAACAAAAATCATTCCTAACGAGTGGGTGGAAGTAGAAATAATGGATCAACGACTTACTTCGTTGGTGTCTTTCGTGAGGCAATTTCAGTCGATGTCTTTATAAAGAATGTATTAGACTCAGAAAATCCATATATTAATAGTTTATGCTTGTTTAATCATTTTGGAGAGGATTAATTTTGAAAAATACCACCACCATCGGCCATTTGTGATCAGAGTTTTAATTTTTTTTAATCTTTGAAACTCTTGTATTCTATTATGAATTATGTTTGAGGTTTATTTATGAATTCTCTATTTTTGTTATCTTTGTTTATTTTACATCTCGTCATGAATGAACTCCACTAAGTATTATGGTGTGACTATTCTATAACTTTGTGCAGGTCAAATTTTTTATAATTCTAAGTATTTGTGCATTTATTATTACCTTTTTTTTTTTTTTTTAATTTGAAATGGTGCTTAGTGCTATAACGAAACTCATGCATTCGTTCTTGATTTTAAATATTAAATTGATAGTGTGTAAGTTTTGAGTTCCCATAATTACTCATAGACTAGACGTAGACGTGTTTTGGAGTCAAGTGAATAATACTAATTTTATGCATGTCTCATTTTAGATGTTTGAGATTGAAAGATAAAAAAAATTGTGTAGACATAAGTTGTTAGATGTTTGAAAAACGTTTAATGATAATTATGTGAGTGAGACTAGTAAAGGTTGATTGTGTTTAATCATGTTTAAGTTTAGGAATCCATTGCGCTAGAGAGGTTAGTGAGGTCATAATTCTTACATTCGCTTAACCGTATTTTTTTTAATTTTCTCATTTTTTTAATTTTTCTTTTTCGTACTTGTTAAAAAGATTAAAAGTTTTGTGACAACTCTTAATATATAGTATTTGTGATTGTTGATAGTTTTAGCAATCAAGTTTTTTCGTTGTGTGATCTATTCAGACTTACGAAATATATAGTACTTGTGCGACTATGTGCACTTGCATGTGAAAATATTGCAACAACGTCCAACAAGTCGAAGATAAATCAGCGTGGTATTGAACGTTGCTTCTTGCATCATCAGTAAGGCAACATTCATACTTACCTCTAAACATATAAGACATAAAGATTCTGAGATCACAAAGTATCTCGAGAAAGTTGATCTTAACCAAGGATTAAATGTCCGCCGCATTTCGACGAAATTCCATAGAAATTCGGTGTTTCGGACGTTACCGGCCAAAAATGGTCTATATGGCCGTTTCTCCATTTTTGGCCGATGGAAATCATCGTTTGGTCGCCGGAATTTGGAAATATTATTTCCGATTTATAGTTCAAGTAAATTCAGCGGCAAAATGTATCAAAAAAACGTAACTGGTCAAATGACACATTGTCGCATGCCTTTGACCCCAACTGTATTAAATGGAATTTTTTATATAATAAATTTTCATAATATGAATCAAATATTTAAAAATACAGTCCCAACTAATTCTTTAATTTTAAATTATAATATAAATTCTTATAATACTAAAAATAATATATTAAAAATATACTTTCAGCTAAATTTTACGTTCATATTTTAATATATTATTAAGATTTTATCAATATTATTACTATAACTTTTGTACTCTTAAATTTTCTATAATCAACATTTTTTTCTTTCAAATTTCTCTTATTTTTTGTCAAATTTCCGACCGGTCAATGACAATCGTATCGGCATTAAACTTTTTCGTTTTCCACATTTTTCCGTCGAATTTTCATTCCGCTAACGGTATTTCCGTATTTTTGAGTTATCGACCATTTATCGACATTCGACGGTGCGCCAAATTCTATATTTGGATTTGAAGTTCTATTTTATCGATGAGTTATTATAATTTTAGTAGTATCAAAGAAGTCTCAAATGTATTATGAATAATTATATTATTATATACTAAAAATGTAAATTATGTTGGAAAAAAATATTAATATAATTCTAATAAAAAATATGGTATACAAATTATTAGTAACACAATATTAAGTAAATATAAGTCTTCATTGCAAGCAAACCTTGATACACAAAATAAATTAAAAATAGGAATAAGCAACATTTAATATTATTGTATTTGTTATAAGAGTTAATTTTATTTATTTAAGAGCAAAAAATTATTTAAAGTTAGTGTATTCTAGATAAGAAATAAGAAAATATTACTGAATATACAATTTACAAGTGAAATATATGTTGGTTAGAATACAGAGGAAAATGTCAATCAAAATTATTTAAAAAGGTATAATAAAAATAGAGTTACAAATTTAAAAGGATTATTTAAAAGAATCGGAGTTAAAAATATGGTCTTTTAGCTATAAACCCATGTAAACGTTTACCAATTTCAGCCAACGTTTGAATAAGTTTTTGTTATACTCATTGTAAATTGTTTATAATTAAATTGAGTCAAATTACCCTCCCTAGTAATTTAAGAAATTTGCTTCCGGACTATTGAAATTGAATTTTGAAAGGTTGCTTGATGCTCCCTTGGCAAAATAATCGTTTCCACAATTGCTATGTTTACCAGGAAATTTCCAAAATTATTGGAGAGGGTAATTTGGACTCAATTTGATTGTAAACAATTTATAAAGAGTATTTCCACAGATTATTCAAACGTTGAGTATATTGAAATTAGTAAAGTTAAAGGTGGGCATAGTGTTAATTTTATGGTAAAAATAAGTGATTATATCTATACTATTGTAGCTATAATTTCGACGAATATCATCATATTTTAGCCTCTGACTCAAAGTTTAATATTTCAAATTTGATATAAATTTGGTCCAAATAATCTTAAACTACTATTAATCAGACAAAAAACAAGATTGAGATTAAACACGAAAAAATAATAAACGCAAAAAACAATAAAATTTGACCAATTGAGTTCAAAATCCATGTTAAAGAGATGAAAAATGTTGATGTCAAACTTGATCTTTTAGAATTTATATAGTGGGTCTAATTCTAACAAACATGCTAGGCTTAATATTTTTATCTATTATGATATAACTTGTTGGAACAATAACCAAAAGATGAGCTCAAAGAAGAAATGAACTCGAATAAATAGAGATCTCTAAAGTCACAGCCTGATACTAACACAATAGACGAGCTCGACATAGTCAGTAACATGGCCACATGTAGCGAAGCTACATCTAGGACAACGACTACAAAGTGGAACAATGGACTGCAACGACTTCGAGAAGATTAAAGAAATTCATAATGGAATTCTTAGTACATTATTATAGTCGATGAGCATGAGAAAGACACGTTCTCTTTTATAAGTATACACTTTCTAGCATTGATAAAAGTATTACGTGTAATAATCTCAATGTCAATTTGATTAATCTAATTACTTCTGATAATTTTCTCACTTATTTTACGCTTGATTATGCGTTGTCATTTTTACGGAAGTTGAAACCCTCAAAGAAATAAAAATAATCATGTTTCAATTTCTCAATCGGATGTGACTGATTTGGTGTGATTCTCATGTGAAAAATTTGTTGACAGCTGTGAGAAACTCTCATTTGTATCTCTAACTCTCAAAGTTCAAAACTATCTTTTCCATTCTCAACAATGATTTCATCAATCCCCGTTTCCCCACGACCGACATGGAAATATGTAAAACCCTATTTATTTCTTCTCTCTCTCCTTACGCGCGGGCCCCACCTCACTTCTCTCTCTTTCTTCTTCTCCCACGTTGATGTCACCTATTCCTCACCCTCTCTCTCTCTCTCTCTCTCTCTCTCTCTCTCTCTCTCTCTCTCTCTCTCCATGCGTGTGGCCCCACCTTTTCCTTCTCTCCTCTTTCTTTTTCCTCTTGCTCGTGGCTTCTCACTTCATCCTCATCTCTTTCTTTTTCTCCATCTCTCTTTCTTACACGTGGCCCCCACCTCATCTCTCACCCAACACTCTTTTGCCACATGTCATTGTTCTCTCTCTCTTTTTCTCTCAACCTCTTCCTCACGGTACCACACTATCTCTCTGCTCAAACTCACACTTACCCTCTCTCTCTCACCCGACATACACATATCTCTCCTTCATTTCGCTAGGCCGTTTTTCTCTCTCACCACCGGTCACTCAATTTCGAACGAAACCACCACCAACCTTCATCAAAAATCTTCTTCTCCTCGTCACGAATATATCTAGCCAAGTCCGCCCCATCACCGACCTCTCTCTCGCGTGTTCTCACATCTTCTCCGTCACGGTGGTCGAAGCACCATCGCCGGCCACCGGTCATTTTTTTTTGCGCATTCTAGCGTCGAGAAAGCTCACGAATCCAAGGTGAGCCAGGATCAATTCGATTTTGGCTTTGATTTTGAATCCGAATATGGGGATTTAGGGTTCGTCGGAGAATTTTGGGAGTTTTGTGGAATCGAGTTTGATTTGATGAAATTGGTTGTACTTTCTGCTGCTGTAACCCTTGAATTGAGTTTTGAACCCGAATTTTTAGGGTTTCGATTTAAAAATCATTTTTTACCCAAAAAATTATGGTTCATACTCGGGGATTTGGGGGTTTTGTTTAATTCAGGTGTCGTCGATGAAATTGAGGATGTGAAATGTCTGATTGTACTTTGAACTGTAATATGGGTTGATCTGTTGTAATTTTGGGGCTGATTTGGTAGCGGTCCGAGAAGTAGGGTTTCGGCTCGGGAAATTTGGGGCTTTTTACGTTATCTGATTCTGTTGTCAAAATTGGTTGTAACGGTACCATAACTTGTAACTGAATTGTATATTGGAACTGGTTCGGATGCTTTTCGGGTTGTTTTCGCCCGAGAATTTTGAAATTCGGGATTACGCTCGGGTTTGAGAATATGAGATTTCAGCTCAAATACGTGATTATTTGTGTTGTAATTATGATGAGAATATTGTAATCCGAATCTGTACGTTGTAAATCTGAATATGAAATCGAAAGTCTCGGGCTTTTGTAAAGTATTTCAAAAGTGGAGATTACGGGAGAGAGAAACTAAAGATGATATAGTTTCTGAAATCTCGAAAGAAATTTTATGAATATCACGAGACTATGATTATATGTCGGAAACCAATAACAGATTATCGAATTTTGTTCGGACTCAGTTTTGGATTAGTTCGTCAATTGGAAATCAAGATTTGGGATTCAAAGATTGATAATTTTGATGAATTTAATTCATAGAATTAATTCATTCCCAGATTCTGTAATCTATTTACAGATTGTCGTGAAGATTTGACGATCGACCGAATCAAACCTCCAGAATCAGCTTCGAGACCTGGAATCCGAGATATCTCTGAGAATCGTTAGGCTTTTCGTCGAGTTAGTCCGAGTAAGTGAGGAGACATAAGTCAAATACTTACCAAGGGAATAATTTTGCTTGTCTGTGCATTCGTTTGATAGTAAACAAGATTAGAGAAAGCCCTAAAAGATACAACTTGAACGTTAATGCTTCGGCAACCCATATTGTAAATATTAACTCGGGTACGCCCGTTTAACTCAAACGCTAATGTGAACCAGCCATATTTACAATATGTATAGTTAGATCCCTCCTAACTCTATGAAATAAGTTAGGACTGGATTTTCGGAAGAGCATGAGCATCAGATTCCCGAATTCAAACGGGAAAAGAAGAATCGAAAGTCACACTTCGACCTTCTTTATAAAACACTAAACGAGCTTGCGGCTAAACAATAAATACCTTCGGGGTTTAACTCGACAGTGCTCTTTCCTCAATAAAACAACGAGTACACTGCTAGTTGCAGGGTACACAAACATAACGGAATTAATGTTGGTGGTTCCCACGAGGTAATCCCTCATGTGAGGACCAGAGGGTCCTGATAGCCGGTGAGTACTCCAGTTTCATTATTTGTGCAATATTTATTCTACAATGGGTATTTTAAGAATTGATTTAAAAGAAATAAGGAAGCATCTAGATGCCCTTCCCTAGTGTAGAGTTCGGCCAAGATACATCAAAGGGGAGATAATTATTTGCCTTTAATTATAAAGATAACTACCCAAAAGGAAAAGAGGAAATGAATTTCCTTGAGAAGAAAATAAATATGCTAGGTGAGGAAACAAATTTCCCTCACTAATGCATATGTTGGCCGGCCATATACAAGGAGAAAGAGGAGAGAAAATCAAATATTGTGTAATGAATACACGATTGAAAAGGGTTATTACCCTTTCTTGATTTTCCTTTACCTATAAATAGAGCCTCACATAGAGATGTGAAAATAAGCATTCTTGCTCTTGTCTTTGTCTTTTTGGCCGATCCCCTCTCTATCTCTCTAGAAAATCCCTTTTCATTTTTGCACCTAAGTCCTTATTAGACTTAGGCTTAATTAGCTCTCTAGCTCATAGACTTGTTCTTGAGCTATTGTGTTTAATTGTGCCAACACATAAATCCTTCTAAACCTCTAAAGACTCATGTAATAGAAACCTTAGGTTTCTCGAGTTCACATTTAGGTTTGAAGGAATCGAGCCATACAAGAAGATAAACCTTTCTAAAGACTCCTCCAAATCAAGGTACAAGAAAGGTTTGCAGTCAAGCACTTTAAATAAGGTTTTTAAATTTATACATGTTCATGCACTTTGCCTAGATTAGTAAAATTGTTTTACTTGTAAAGAAATTTTATATTCCGCCATTATTATGATTAATGATAATTTTTCTTAACCCTAGACCTATTCCAACATATAATGCAATAGGTAACTAGAGGCTCACTAGTGATCAGTTTAAACTTTTCAATTAACATATTATTTCATACTAAATAAATCAAGAGACAAACTGTTGATGTCAGACTTCGACAAGCTCAATTTTAACATAGTGAGCCCAATTTTAACAAACCTAAAAGACGAGCATGAAGAAAAAATGGACCCAAAATAAATAGATCTCCAAAGTCATAGCCCGATACTAATATAGCAGACAAGCTCGGCATAGCCATTGACATGTCCACATGTGGAGGTAGACCAGGGACAACGACCAAAAAATGGAATAGTATAGTGCAACGGTCTAACAAAGGTTATGGAAATTCAAATGGTATTACAAGTACATAAATAGAATCGCTGAGCACGAGAAGACACGTTCTCTTTATTAAGTATACAATTTCTAGCAATCATAAAAGTATTATGTGTAATTCTCTCAGTATTAATAAATAGATATTTTCCTCCTTTATATTACGTTTTAATCGTGTTTGTACTTTTTACGGAAGAAGAAACCCTTAAACAAATAAAATCATCATATTTCAATATCTTGATTAGCTGTGATTGTTTTGGTGTAATTCTCACGTTAACCAACACCACTCAACCATCCTCGTGCACGATGCAACCATCGTCGTACATTATTGAATTCTTTTGTAGGAGGTTGTCCTCCGTCGTAGGAAAGGTTTTGAATTTTTTTTGTGAGAGAGAAGTTGAGTGACTAGAGAGGAGAAAACATAATTTTGTTTAATATGAGATTAATTGACGAGAACAAAACTTTTGCTCATATTTTGGATGATAATTTCTAAAAACGTATAAAGTATTGTATTCGGAAATTAAAACGGGGGAAATTGAAATTGTAAAATTCATGATGGTATAGGGGTAGATTTGGCATTTACAGTGACAAGTGACAAAATAAAATTTCATGTTTCTAACCCAACTTTATTTCTAAATTTATTATTAAATTGTGAATAGCGGAACTCTATATTTGGATTTGAAGTTCTATTAGTCGCACATTTTTATACTAGGGATGGGTTATAATTTATTAGAAAACTTTAATAATATGAAAGCAATCTCAAATTTATTATAAGTAATTATATTATGAAAAATTGCACCAATTAGCCTTATGAAACTTCGTTATTGTGTATTACCCAAACGTTTTTTTTTAATTTATAACCATTTTGTAGTAATGTGGCATTATGAAGAGATGTGTTTTACCAATTATAACATTTCATTTCCTCATTAACTGTTTTCTTTTTTTACGTGATTTTTATAATTAATTGTTTAAATTTATTTAAGTTTATATAGCGGTTATACAAAACTGTTTTATCATCATTTATATCCGGGCCATTTAACAGTTAATTTTTTTATTTGAATAACCGCTCGTCCATACATAGTGGGGAATTTTTTTTTTAAATGTCGGTTATTATTAAGCGATTATTAATATTCATTAATTTCTACACGTTTTTCTATTTTTAATTTCTTTTATAATTGGAGGTATATTTATCAAATTCACTGGTTTATTTCAGTTTATTGCTATAACCAAATTATACCAAATGTTTGACTATTTTGCAAATTTTAAATTTCATAAGTCTATATTACTCTTTCTCCCTTATATTATTTCATACTAAAAATATATATTATGTTCTAAACAATATTAATATCATTTAGTTAAAAAATGGGTATAAAAGTGATTCGTAACACAAGATTAAGCAAACTTAATACACCAAACAAATATATAAAATACGAATAAACATAATCTAATATTATAGTATTTGTTATGAGAATTCAATTTTATTTATTTAAGAGTTAACAAAATTATTTAAAATTAATGTAAAGTAGATAAGAAATTAGAAATAATTACTGAATATAAAATATACAAGGGAATTATATGTGTACGATATATAGAAAGCTGTTAGTTAAAATTATTAAGTAAATAATAAAAGTTGAATTGAAAATTTATAACGATTATTTCATATAAAATATTTTTGTCTAAAATAATGTCAAACATCGATTTATGATTTCATATAGCTTGAAGGTGGAATATTTTTATATGTTAGAAATAAAATTTTGAGTTGGAGATGATATAGTATTAAATTCAACAGATATTGTAATGTGAAAAAACTATGTAAAAAAATTATGGGTTGACAAAAACATTATAATTTTACGATAAAGATAGAAGTTCGAAATGAAATACCCTTGTGTCATATCAGAATTCTAGTTGTGATTTGATAATAAAAGCTATATTTACCAACTCTTATATACAATGAACAGAAGCTACGCGGACTTGTACTCTGGATGTCAAAAGATAATTAGAAGAGAATATTGAGAGAAAAAGAAGAAAAAGGCATAACAGAATACCAAGCAAAGCAAAAGAAACAAAAGGCGTGATTATAATTTGATACTAGACCAAAAAAAGCTTTTAGCTCTTGAGATTACCTTAACCCTTAAGTCTTGCCTATCCTTCTCTCTTCTCTTATAAAAAAGCCCAGCTTCTCTATATCTTTCTTTCTTTCTTTCTTTCTTCCCTCGCATCAATGGCTTCCACCGAAGAGAAACCATTAATTGATCATCGAGGCAAGAAGAACGACACAAATAATATCCAAAACAACTTCCCTTATAAAGCCCTAGCTCTCACTCTCTTCCTCATAATCCTTCCGCTTTTGCCTTCCCAAGCACCGGAGTTCATAAACCAGCAAGCCCTCTTCTCCAGAGCCTGGGAGCTTCTCCACCTCGTCGTCGTCGGAATCGCCATCTCGTACGGCCTCTTCAGCCGCAAAAACGACAACTCCGATCAACCAAACGACAACAACAAAGACCACGTCAGCAACAGCATCTCTCGGTTCCTCCACGTGTCCCCGGTGTTTGATTCAGAGAACGAAGACGACGACAACAATAGCAACAAAGTCCAGACTTGGAGCAGCCAGTATCAGCGCCGAGACGATGATCCGGTCGTCCTCGAAAAGCCGTTGCTTTTGCCTGTTCGGAGCCTCAAAGAAACGACAATCTCATCCGCCGGAGAGACAAACAGTAACGGCGTTGTCCTTCCGTCGCCGATTCCGTGGCGGTCTAGATCCGGGAGATTCGACGTTAGACCGGAGAGCTTGAAGAACTTCTCCCCCATGGGATCCCAGTCTTCGCGATATTCCGATAATAAGAACGCAACGGAGTCTCAGGAGGATTTCGTGGCGAAGAGGAAGAGCTTCTACGGAAAAACTCCTCCTCCGCCGCCGCCACCTCCGCCTCCGCCGCCGGTGTTTTATTCTTCGAGGTTGAAAGTCGGAGAGAAGGTTGTGGGAGAGAGAAAGAAAGTCATCGAAGAAGAAGGAGATTCTGCGGCGGAATCTGACCCGGAAGAGACGGAAAGCGAAGAAGATGACTTCGACTGTGGGAAAGAAATGGAGGGCAAGAAAAGCGACGTGAATGATGGTTACAATACTGATGAAAGTAGCTCGGCGATTAGAGGTGGTGACGTGGACAAGAAGGCTGATGAATTCATAGCTAAGTTCAGAGAGCAAATACGGCTACAGAGAATTGAGTCAATCAAGAGATCCACCGCACAAATGACTAAAAAGATGTCAAGGTGATTGTCAAAGAGAAACACTTTTTAAAAATATATGTTTTTAGTTACAGAAGAGCTCATTTTACAGCGAATGAAGCGAGTTTTTACTACAGAAATATTGGTATATTAGTTGTTTTAGTGGTTGTTATCTAAAACAAAGCATATATGGAAACACGAGATTTTTCTCTTTTATTCTTATTTGTAACATGGAAGAGTGTTATTCCTCTATAGCTTTGAACCATATTAGTTTTGAATCTGTCACCTTTAATACGATTTATTCACACAATTCTTGTTGGAACAATAACTTGGAATAGTTGTAAAAATAAAACTTTATATCGTAAATATTAATTGTAATTTTATTAAAGGAATCTAGAACTTTATATTTTTTTAAAGGGAGATTCTCATTAAACAAACAGATTGGCCGACGCTTTACAAATCCGAATAACATCGGAGCGACCATATATATATGATCTGAATTGCTAATAAGAAGCAAATGAGAAGAAAATCGTCGGAACAAAGGAGACGAGATGCTATTTGTAAGATAAGATATAATCAAACTCAATAAGAGCACTCGCGGACTCATTCAAAAAAGTCTTCTGCAAACCCAAACCAAGCAAAAAATATCATGAACTCGGAATCCAAACACTCTCAAACCACAAGAACTACGGATCTAATCTGGCACTCACAAAACTCCTATTTTTTTTTTCTTTTAAAAAAAAAAAACTTAGATCGCCAATAGTCCTAAACCATAAAAACTGACAAACTAAAACTTCAAAACACCATCCAGGTGCACTAAAAACTAAGCAGAAACAATTCTGCAACAAAATTAAACATAACTAATTCCAACTAAAATACTAAAAAAACTCACAACCATATCTTTACCCCCTCCGGCCATATCTCATGGCCTCGTCTTCACTGCCCCGCTGGCGACTCTAAGGGAATCGTCGACGAACTCTCCACGATCTCAAACTCCGGACGACCTCTCTTCGCCAAAAAATCGCCGGTCCTGGAGAAAAAGCCGCCACAGCTCCGTCGATAAAGCGACCAAGGAAAGACGCTAAACATGAACCTCTCCAGGTACCTGTCTCCCCAAGCATCGATCAGCACCGTCGTGGCAGCCTCGCTCCAGCAAACCCCCCTCCCGCCTCCTCCGCCGGAGCTGCTTCCCTTTCTTCCTTGAAGATCCGACCGGCAGATCTCGAAAACTCCGAAGCTTGTATTCCCGGCGAAGGGGAGAGCGGAAAATGGTAGACGAAATCGACAAGTATAGATCTCCACCGTGGCTACGTCGACTCCGGACGCCGCACCGACGGGCACAAAGAAAATGAAGAAAAAAATAGGTATGTGTGGGTGACAAAATCGACGAAGAAAAAAAAGAGAAAATCGGCAGACAGCAACGCGGTCTTAGCCGCAGCGCCCTCCCCCCCGAGTCTGAGCCGCGTGAACGGCGTCCGTGACCCAAGGGGGTAGGCGGCGGCGGCCAAAACTAGGGTTTCTTTTGAAAGAGTTTCTTTAATATATTTGTATTGGAGGAGTATGTGGTTTTTTAAGGCAAACATTTGGAGGATTATAACTTTATATGATGTAAAGTTCAACAAACTTTATATTATTTTGTTTGCTAAACTTTACATCTTACGCGCTCAGTAGGAGCATATTCACAATCAAGACGGACAGTTTTTCCGTTCCCATTTAAAAACTTCATAAAATATAATAAAAATAAATTTATATACGTCCAACCACAAATATTAGCCAGAGAAAACGTAAAATTTATAAAATATATCAACGATTGAACGACCGATAACTCAAAAATACGAGAATTCCGTTAGATGAACGGGAATCCGATGGAAAAAATGTGGAAAACGGAAAAATAAATGCCGATGGGATTACCATTCGCCTGTTAGGAATCCGACAAAAATAACGGGACTTCGACGAAAAAAATGTTGATTATCAAAAATTGAATATTACAAGAATTATAGCAATAATATTTATAAGATCTTAATAATATATTAAAATATTAACTCAAAATTTAGTTGAGACTGAATTTTTATTAAAATATGTTCAACATTACAAGAGATTTAACATTATGAATACCAAGTTTTGAATACCAAGTTTGTAGACTAAAATAAAATATTATTGACTAATTACATAGTTTATACTCAAAAATACAAAAGTAATATATTAAAATGAAGACTTCAAAATTTAGTTAACTTTATATAAATAAACTATTTGTTTTGTTTAGTGTTATAAGAAAATAATTATATTAGAGAGTGCATTATATAAGTATTATGTTAAAAAAAGACATCCAAACAATATTTCAACGTAGGGTTGGACTCCAAGCCGTGAAGCCATTTGAGCTATTACATTTCTTTAGTGTTATAAGAAAATGACTATATAAAACATAAAAATAATCTAAAAAAACATTGTATTAAACTATAAACGAAAACGACTTGCCGGAATCCGACGGTCAAATCGACGATTTTTGCTGGCCAAAAACAGCAAACGCTTAACATAGTATTTTTGGCCGGCGAACGTTGAAAAACGGCATACCCATGGGATTTCGACGAATTTTTTGGGCATTTTAAAGCTTGATATATATCATGATCTGGATAACTAGCGTATTAGCTCATTTGCAAACTGTTTCCGTGGTGATTAGAATAGTTTTCCTTACTTGGAGGAGGATCAAATGTGCTAGTCTTTCTCGTCAAATATTTGATGAGCAATATTTTGTATCACCACTAAGGTTTCAAATACCGACGGTTACCACCAAAATACCGCATATTTCAATTTTCTCGGTAAAAATTCAATCTTCAAGTTCAGGTTTTATAATACCAGTTCAAAATATCGTCAATTTACCGTTTTTACCTAGTTAATTTGAGTAGTTATAAAATATAAATTATCACCATTTTTTCCATTTTACCGAGCTTCACAGTGCATTTTTTTATACTCAATCGGTGGTAATGGTTATAAACTTAAAACATTTTTTGTAATTGTTATTATGGATTAGAATTTTATTATGTAATTGTGATTTTTGATTTTGAATAAATATTCTTAATTGATAATTGATGTTGAATTTATGATATAAAGTGGTGAATTTGATTATTGTGGATTAAAATTTGATTATATATTATAAAATTGTGTTTTTTTTAATATAAGATTCTTAATTGATAATTGATTTTGAATTCATAATATAAAAATGTGAATTGATTACGTATTGTGGATTAGAATATGATTATGGAATATGGAATTGTGGATTTTGATTTTGTATATAAGATTCTTAATTGATTATTGAATTTAAATTTATAATATAAAGTTGTGAATTTGATTATGGATTATGGATTTGAATTTGATTATGGGTTATGGAATTGTAATTTTTGATTTTGAATTTATAGTATAAAGTTGTGAAAGTAATTATTGAATTGTGAATTTTCATATTAAATTTATAATGTAAGGTCGTGATTTTGAAATATGAAATTGTTAAATTTTGATATCTAATTTGAATTTAGAATATAAGATTATGATTATGAAATATGGAATTGTAAATTTTGATAGTGAATTTGAATTTTGAATATAAGATTACGATTATGAAAAATGAAATTGTGAATTTTGATATTGAATTTGAATTTAGAATATAAGATTGTGATTATGAAATATGCAATTGTGAATTTTGATATTGAATTTAGAAATCAATATTATGAATATATGTATATTTTAAAATTTAAAAATATATGTGTTATATGATATTTGTCGGTATAGTTTCAGTATTCGGTATACTTTCGATAATTTGTCAGTATAATCGGTAATCCGTAAAATAAAATTTGTAATATACTCATCGATATACCCGTCGACATGCGGTATACCTAAAAAATAAAAAAAATCGATAGCGATATCAGTATCGGTAATTTAATCCTTAATCACCACATATTTAAATTTGCCTTGCCCACTTCAAAGTTGAACATCGCGTGTAATTTTCTATACGTTTTAATTTCATAACTAGAATTCACACGTTTTAATTTCAAAACTAGACTTCGTTTGGAAAAAAAATCATAATTAGAACGGCCAGTTCTATATATTTTTATTATTATGATATTATTTTGATGAAATCTCATATATTTGGTTACTACGAAAGAGAACAGGAGAGTTATGTTAGGTAGCCTAATCTCTTCCCACTTCATAAGTAGCCCGATTTCTTTTTATTTTACTTGAACAAATAGCCCAAGCCTTTAGCAATAAAATGTTATTCCGAAAAACCCTCCACCTATGTAATATTTCTAAAATCACATCATATTAACATAATCCATATTTTCCTCCAAAGATTTCAATCCCGATGCTAACCCTCTTTGATGCCGCCTCTAACTACGACATATCACATTGATGCCAACTTTAATCCTATGTTTTACGTCGACACCACTTAAGCTCGTATACTCGTTTTCCTCAAGTCCAAGTTCTTCTCAATTATGTTAGTCGCCATCACGCTCATCGCCGTACATTGCATTTTTCTTCTCCGCCCCACATTTTCCACCATCACACTCATTTCCATCCTGGTAGGCATTGTTGCTAACATCAACTAAATTTTTACACTACTATAAATAATAGCCGAAACACGGGCAAAATCTGTACTTTAAGTACTTTAAAGATGAACAATGTCCGTCATCGTTAAAGTCTTTGATGCAGTATAAGATTTCATATTTAAGGCTTTTCATTCCCTTATTCGTTTTGTCTTTACTAGCTTTTATTTCATATCAGTTTATTGCCTTTAATTAGTGTTTTCATGTTATTGTCATTCATGTATTTCTCTTTCAAAATAGGCTATATATATTATAGCTGTTTCATGTAATAAGCAGACTAAATATTATGAAAATCCAGAAAACTTGAGCTTTTCCTTAAACCAAACCAAGCGTTTCTCATCTATCTTATATCGTTCTACATCAGTCTTTAACCACGAATATTATGTTTGTTGTTTAAGCTTTGATAAAACGACGAATATTGTTTGTCGTTTAAGTGTTAAATTGGAAAGACAAAAATGGTATTTTCAAGTAACGATTTCATCTTCCAAGACTAACCTTTTCCATCACTGAAAATGTTTAAAAATATATTTCTAAAAAAATATTTCTAGAAAAAATTATTTTCTCGCGACAAATTAAAGTTAAATGTCTCTCGTTAAAGAGTTGTAAAGATCCTTGTGACGAGTAACTTTTCAGTCGTGACGACCATGAGCATGTCAGTAGCGAGACGTGTCAAACATGGTACCACGATAAAATAATGATTTTAAACGGCACGATTATGCTTAAAATATTAAGATCAAATTAATATAATTGTTAAACGATCAACGTGTTCCTTTGTTATTAGCCATATAAACATGAAAGATTATGACAATAGTCAACATTCTGTAAGATTTAGTAAATAGTCAATAAAATTTGTTTATAACAATATTTGAACTAATATAGCCTAAAATTTGAAGTGCACAGAACGACTGTAAACGGAGAACTCGGTCCATACTTTTCTATAAACGATTGTCACGTAAACATTTTGCTACTTACAATATATCTACGGATATTTAGCTATTTCTAAATTTCTTGTTTGTGTTTGCTAAAGACTTACTTTTCTTATATACATATAGCCGGATTTAGTTTAAGTTGCATAAATAGCCATTATTTTTGCGAAACTTTCACATAATGTCACAGAAGGGCAATAATGGAATGTAAAAACGTGTAAATGAAATAACTTGAAATGATTATAAACCCTATTGAAAGAGATTGAAATGTTAAACCCAAAACAATTTAAATTTTATATCATAATAGATGTTACAACGAGTACATGGTGTCACATTATTCTGGTTGTTTGTATTTTTCTGATAACGTAAGATTGGTTATCTATAGATATTTGAATTCCACAAACTATCTGTAAGAATGATATAGTCTCAAATCCATATATATATATATATGATTAGAAACATAAACATTAAAGCGAAAGCAAAATGTATCAAGCGTTTACTTCCGGTCATTGTTATTGGAATATCGTCGGAGCTTTAATGGTGACTCGGAATGACCTCGCCAGCGTCCGACGGAACAGAAAACGTCGTTTTACTCTTCTAAACCGTGATAAACTCGAACTAGATAGTGTATGTTTTATGTATGAGATTAATAGATTAGGGACCAAAACTTAACCTCTCAATATATAACATTTTTATTTCCATCAAAGAGAAACGAAAATGAGAGCTTTAATGAATATAAATTCGTAATTAAAAGTATGAGATATAATAGATCATAAATAGAATATATCAAAACATTTTATAACCGTATGAAATCTTACAGTCTCCCACTTGGTCTATAAAATTCAATACATGCCATAAGAAAATTAATGTATGAATCATGGCGATAGTTCCTCTATAAATGAGTATTATTCTCCATGTATCACATACATTACTTTTCGCAAATTATCCCATCAAACATAATGAATAAACCATATGTTTATTCTAGGTCCAAACATAAGAAAATACTTCTCAAATTCAATAATAAAATTGTATGTGCACAAACCATATGAAAATATTAAACTGAATACGAGTTTCATAAATAGAAATGTAGGGTACTATGAAAAAATACATCATGGAACCAAGTCCCATGTTTTCCACATGATCCTTAAATTTCTTTGGTGGCATGTCTTTAGTCAAAGGATCGGTAATCATCAACTCAGTGCTAAAGTTTTGGATGAGCACTTTATCATCTTTAACACGTTCTCTTATGGCTAGATATTTGATGTCGATATGCTCACTTTGACTTCCACTTTTGTTATTCTTAGCCATAAAAACAACATCTGAGTTGTCAAAGTACATCTTAATAGGCCTAGAAATAGAGTCTACAACTCTAAGCCCAGATATAAAACACTTCAACCAAACACCATCTGATGGAGCTTGAAAATCGGCCTCCATGGTGAAAACTCATATCCGAGATAAAGCTCCAACGACTAACATAAACACATATCCTAAAGTGGATCTTCTGGAATTTATGAAACCAGCGTAGTCAACATCAGAGTAGCCAACCACCTCCAATTCATCTGTTCGTATGAACATAAGCATTTAATCCTTTGTACCTTGAAGGTATCGCATAACCTTCTTTGCAACTTTCCAATGGTCAAGACCTGGGTTACTCTGATATCTACCAAATACTCCAACAACATATGCAATGTCAGGTCGGGTACAAACCTGAGCATACATAAGGCTTCCTACAGCGGAAGCATATGGAATATTCGTCATTTGATCTCACTCAAGATCATTCTTTGGACATTGATCAAGGTTGAATTTTTCACCCTTCACAGCAGGTGTTATACTTGCCGAACAATCTTTCATCTGAAATCTCTCTAGAACGTTGTTGATATAGGTCTCTTGAGACAAACCCAAAATGCCTCGTGATCTTTCTCTATGGAGCTTAATGCCAATGACATAAGATGAATCACCCATATCTTCCATATCAAAGTTCTTTGAGAGAAATTGTTTCACCTCGTACAACATCCCATTATCATTAGTCGCTAAAAGAATATCATCCACGTATAAAACAAGGAAAAATATCTTACTCTCACTGATCTTTTGGTATATACATTGATTCATGACATTCTCTTCGAGACCAAAAGAAGTGATAACATCATGAAACTTTAAATACCACTGGCGGGGGCTTTTGTTAAGCCGTAAATGGATTTATTACGTTTGCAGACTAAATGTTTACCGCGAGTAGAGGAGAATCCTTCAGGTTGTTTCATGTAAAACTCTTCCTCTAGATCTTTGTTAAGGAAGGCATTTTCACATCCATTTGATGCAGCTCAAAGTCAAAATCATTTACTAATGCCATAATTGTGCAAAGAGAATCTTTCTTTGATACGGGCAAAAATGTATCAGTGTAATCAATTCCTTCTCTTTGAGTGAACCCTTTGGTTTCAAGTCTTGCTTTATGTCTCTCGATATTTCCTTGTGAGTCTCTTTTGGTTTTAAAGATCCATTTGCATCCGATGGATTTTACACCATCAGGCAACTCAACGAGATTTTTCATAGAGTTCATCTCCTCAATCATGGAATCATGCTATAAATTAGATTCTTTAGAACTTACAACTTGTGGAAATGTTTCAGGATCATTCTCGGCTCGAATATTGTAGTCTGTTTCTTGCATATACACTTCATAATCATTAGGAATCTATGATCTTCTAACTCTAGTAGATATTCTTAATGTTGATTCGTCATTCTCTTGATGATCTTGTTGTTCAACATGATCTTGATTAGCCACTTGATCTAAATGACCATCATTATTAGCTTATGGAATTTCAATAGCTGGTTGTCGTACACACGATTGAGCTTGAGGAATATGTATGATAATCAATATATCACTTGAATTAGAAGGTTTAGCTTCATTGCGATCCATTGCAGAGACCGAATCACGTAATGGGTCACTCTCACTAATCAAATCATTTTCAAGAAATTTAGCATTTCTTGATTCCACAATCCTAATACTGCGAGATGGAAAATATAATCTATATCCTTTAGAATTTTTGGCATATCCAATGAAATACCCAATAATAGTCCTAGGGTATAGTTTCTTTTCTTGTGGATTATAAATTCTCACTTCGGGCGGGCATCCCCAAATACGTGTATGTCACAAACTGGGTTTCCTACCTTTGAATAACTCAAAAGGCGTTTTCAAAATAGCCTTGGTTGGAACATTTGTTTCACTCATCATACTTCTCACAATGTCCATTAAAGCTTGGTTTCTTCTTTTAGATACACCATTCTGGTCTGGAGTACCATGCATAGTGTATTGGGAAACAATCCCATGTTCTTGAAAAAACTTTGCAAATGGTCCAGGTGCTTGTCCATTTTCAGTGTATCTACCATATTAGTCTCCAATTTATCAGATCTCACTATTTTGATTTGTTTACCACATTGTTTCTCTACTTCAGCCTTGAAAACTTTAAAGGTATTTACAGCTTCGTCTTTTGAACGAAGTATATAGAGATACATAAATCGTGAGAAATCATCTACGAAATTGATAAAGTATTTTGGACTACCTGCATCCATGTCTGGACAAAAAATGTCAATATGTATTATTTCTAACTATCCAGTACTTCTCTTTGCACCCTTTAGACTTATTGGTTTGCTTTCCCTTAATGCAATCCACACAAGTATCGAAGTCAGTAAAATCAAGAGTACTAAGTACCCCTTCATTGACTAAAATATTGATTCTTAAAATGGAGATATGTCCTAATCTCTGGTGCCACAAACGAGAAGAGTTTTTATTCATAATACAACGTTTCAACCCAACAGTAACACTCAAAGAGTTATAATCGGTGTTATTTTGCAAAGTGACAGAATAAAGACCATCATCAGACAATGTAACATAACCAATAGTTTTGGATTTATTTAATAATGTAAAACCATCATCTGAAAAGCCAAAACCCAAAGGTACAAATCCCGAAACTTAAATTAAATTCCTTGAAAAATTAGGAACATAATAGGTATTCTATAAATGCAAAATAAAACCAGTACTCAAAACTAAATTGCAAGAACCAACAGCCTCCACATGTGAGCTCATCCTGCCTCCTAAAAGGATGTAACATTCACTTCTACTAGCTTCTGTAGATTTTGCATACCCTGCAAGGTATTTGAAACATGGATCGTAGAACCAACGTCAATCCACCATTAATTATGACCAACATCTGTTACAATAGATTCATAACATACAAACAAAAGTTTAGTACCTTTCTTGACAAGCCAATCTTTGAACTTAGAGCATTCTTTCTTCATGTGTTCTTTCTTCTTGCAAAAGAAACAATTTGACTCTTTCTTAATGTCCGGTTTGGCGGAGATCTTACCTTTGTCTCTGGCATGATCTTTCTTCTTCCTCTCGAAGAAGGTCAGACTCACTTTCTCACCGTGTTCCATAGCCAACCTATGCTCCTCTTGAACACACATGGTCATAAGTTCATTAATTGACCATTTATCATATTGTGTGTAATAAGAAATCTTATAGGGGCCGTATTTTTGGGTCAGAGTGCACAGAATGAAGTTAACCAGAAAGGTTTCAGACATTTCAACTTCTAATGTCTTTAATTGAGCCACAATATCTCTCATGTGCATGTTATAATCACGCATACCTCCTATTCCAGTGAGTTTCATTGATGAGAACTTCATGATTATAGTACTTGTCAAAGCCTTATCTGAAGTGGAAAATTGATCATCTATAACTTTCATTAAGAGACGAACATTGTCATATTGCTCAATTGAACCCCTAATCCCAGCAGATACTTTGGTCTTTATAAACATAACGCAGGGGCGATTAGATCGCTCCCACTTTTTATAAAGATCAACCTGATCATGGGTACTTTTTATAAATTGTCCCTTTTGAGTTTGGGAACATCGCACTTAACATTAGAGTAACTAACAGTTTGACTAGCTGCAATTAATAGAAATAACATGCTTATAAGAATTAGGTTTTGAAGAATTAGATATATCATAATTTACCAATGCAAAACATGTTTACTCAATGAATCTAGAGACATAAGATTTGACTGTGGGCTAAAATTCTAATTCCATTAGATTCACACGATAATGATAAAACTATCAAACGATATTCTTTTTCCTAACACCTGTGAGTTAATTAAGAAATATAATTTGAGATTTTATCGTAATTAATTATACAAATATTAACCACAATTAGTGTTTTAATGTGATTTAATTTTAAGTATATAACCTATATTAATTAAAGATGTGTGGCTACTCTCTAATAAATTAAAATCATACAAATCACAAAATAATATAACAAACTGAATAATATTGTGTTAGTCATTAAATTGCTTAAGGTTATATGCATTTTGCAAATAACTTCTCAATTATTTTTAACACAATATGAATTTTAAAACAAAATATCTGCCTACAGATTCTAATATTGCCTTAAAATCATTTTAAAACGCAACATGCATCAGTTCATTTTATTTATTATAAAAGATGATAAGAAATCACATTCTTAATGGATAAGAATAGATAAACGAAACAAACAGATGAACTTATAATAAGCTTTATATATATAACAAACAAATTTAATATAGAATATGTATAATAAGCTTGAGTTCCGTTTAAAGGCAAATTGCGAGGCCCAATCAGAAGTAAAAATTAGACAAAAAAGACCCAATTTGTCTTGTCAGGTTTAAAAATAATTAAAAGGGCAAATGCCTTTTTTTAAGACAGCTTTATGAAAACATCTAAAACGACAATAACTCTATAAGCGACTTCATCAACCAAATGACATGTCTTTTTTTGTCGTCTTCATGGTTTTTTTTTTATTAAAACCAAATTAAGCGGTTCAAAAGCGCTTTTAAACCAAATTAAGTAGTTCAAAAGCCAAAATAAACGGAAAGCAATTTTCCCAAATATTCGCATAATTTTTTTTTATGTTTTAACGTCAAAAACATAAAATCCGAAAAATTCCATAAATATAGTTTTCATAAACAAGACAAATGTTATGGATTCGCTCTAATAGCAACTGTACGACTAATATAGTCTCTAATTCATACATACATGATTAGAAACATCAAACTTAAAGCGGAATTAAAATGGATCAAACGTTTACTTCCGGCCATTGTTATCGGAACATCGTTAGAGCTTTAGGGACCAAAATTTAACCTCTTAATATATAACATTTCTCTTTCCATCAAAGAAAAACGGAAAGAAAAGTTTAAATGAATATAAATTCGTAACTAAAAGAATGATATATTCGTAATTAAATAAGATATCATTTTTAACTTTAGCTTTAATACTGTTCCAACTTCCAATAACAAATCACCACAGCAAACGATCACATAATCAAGAGAAAAAAGAAAACAATAAAAATAGACGTGAATTATCGAGGTTGAGGTTAAGACTCAAACCAACAATGGGTTAATCTGAATCTTAATCAATGTTGAACTCTAATTTTTAAAAAATCATGCGTTATTTTCAATTTTTCAATTAAATAGATGGACCAATCATCTTTCTCGCTCATATTCAACATACAATCTCGATGTTTATAACGAACTAACAACATATGTGATTGAATCGGAACAGGCTCATCAAGTTACACAGTACATAAAAATAATATACGAACAATTTTTTTAAACCCTAGCATACCATAATCGCATTAACGGAGATAGAATTAGGTTAAATCAAATGAAAACTAAAGTCTAAGTCTTACCTTGATACACTAATTTAAAGACTGGATCCAACGACAATTAGATGGCCATCTCTACTCCACTCGGCCAATCAAACTAAGCTCGTTTGTGTTTACTTCTCGACAAACTATATGTCATTAGCTTCTATAATGTTTTCATTAATAATAATAATTGCATCACTGAACATTTGAATCTTATTACTATCTTATTGGTTTTGAAATTACATATATAAGAAATATGAATATTTTCATTTGACTATGACATATAATTTTTTATATTTTATCGATACTCAATTATTTTCATTTGCCTTTAGAACTCAAGAAGAAACACAACTATCTATTATATAAGGCTCTCAAGACAGATTGAATTACCTTGCAATGGTAATCAAACTACACTTTCAAGACAAGGCACACCTCATGATCAATCTTTCAACACGCTCACCTCATCTCAATGCCATCAGTTGATGAAAATTCTCTCAAACAAAATCACAGGCGTCGGTAATGCTCCAAACCACACATCCAGCGCAGAGATCAACCTATCATCTTGCATCATATGTGTTTGTTGTTTGGTTAGCAACCATAATCCCTATTTTTCTCTTGTGTGGAATCTTGATTCGGGTGCAACTACATACATTTACAACGAAAAATCTCTTTTTTTTTCTTTAACATTCATTAAAACAAAATTATTAAACTTCCTTATGAATCAATAGTACCAGTTTCTTATCATGGTGACATTAGAATCGGTAATTCTTTTGATATTAAAAAATGTTTTATTTGTGCCTATACTAAAAATCAATTGAATCTCCATTAGTTATTTAACTAAAGATTCATTAGTTATTGTCATTTTTACACATCATTCATGTCTCATACAGGACATTCAGGCCTTGAAGACCATTTGGGGGAGGTCTATATGTCTTAAAAGATGTCAACAATACACGAGATCGTGCCTTTGTTAATCAGGTTTCAAATGATGTATGACATACTAGATGAGACCACATTTCATACAAGTACTTGATTCCTTAAGTCTATTTTGAAATTCAATAATTGCCATCCTAGACGTTGTTGTATTTGTCTTCTGTCAGAAAAGAAAATATTACCTTTCTTAAATCCAAATAAATTGAGTGAGAATTGACTTGACATAATTCATTGTGATACATGGGGACCATTTCACACCCTTTCTTATAATAGTTTCGGGTTCTTTTTAACATTAGTTGATGACTGCTGAGGTTTCAGTTCGATTTTTTTGATGAAACAAAATTTTGGTGTTCTGCACTTACTTCCTAGATTTATGAACATGATTGAAAACCAATTATCCAAAAAAAATAAAAAGAATTAGATCGGACAATACAAAAGAATTGATGTTCACTAAATTATTTTCTTTAAAAGGAATTCTACACCAATTCTTATGCGTTGAAACTGTTAGGAATATTGCCCACATGAAGATGACGTATGACTAATTACAAAATTTGATAATTAGACTACTATATAAACATTATATAATTAGTGAATTGAATTCTAAATAGATAATTAGAATCAATAAAAACTATCTTCCATAGCCTCCATATTAAACTGAGTCACGTGCGGGGCACTTAAGTTCGGGTGGTGTTCTAAAACAAGGTCGATGACTGATATATGCATGAAAAATTATATCTAAAGTTATATATGTTGAACACATTGGAGAAGGTTGATCATCATGTGAGAGCATTTTATACTTGTGGTAAGTGTACGACTTGTACATGCTTTGGGGTCGATGTGTCATTTAAGGACCGTTACGACACACTAACCAAGGCCACTATGATGGTCACAATGAGACTTGATCTAAATTCTGGATCATGTTTTTGAGCTCTTTAACTCATTTCCTAAAAGGTCATCCATGCTAAACACAACTTATGTCTTTGGATTTTTCTCAAATCATTATTCGAGTGGGAAGTGATTTACAGACACAGAATCCAGCCTTCCTGAAAGAAGGTTAATGTGCGCTCACCTAAGGGTTGATTTCAGAACCGATAGATTGTTAAGACTTGTAAAGTAAGTTAACGTTCGAAAAAATCTTTTACCGGGGACTTGTCTTGAATGTTGAACAACACCGTGACACATTTAGAGCGCGACTTGTCTTGCTTCGAGGAATCTCATCTTATGAGGTCCTACTCGGTGAGCTTCTCTCTTGAATGGTTTTGACCAGTGTGAGAAAACGTTCCTACAGAATCTCAGGGGCTTGGCTGGATCGTAGTCGTAGTCCTTTGGAGGTATTAGAAAATATCATGGTTTTCCAGTATAATATAGTGGTGGGTCTCACAGTTCCCTTCCAAATTTTAGTACCATCATTCCCTGGCTGCTGATGATGTCGTTGAATATGATTGCCTTCTCTTCTCTTGAGACCATTATTTTTCGAGTAAAATAAACAAATTGCCAAAGTATCTTTAACTATTTTGATATGAACCTCAAAATCTTCCTCGCACATATAATTAGATATGAAACTCTCCATACGGTTAACTATTACTTAGGACTTGAGTTAGTTAAACTACGTATGTCGTTTGTTATTATACCAACACTTAAATGACATGTTACTTAATACTGTGACTGGTTACAGTAGCTTGTAATCTTTAAAGTCAACTTTGACTAATCAATGGAAACATTTTTTCTCTCCAATTGCTTGAATATTTTCCTAAAATCTTGTTCATCTTTTTTGCTCTACAAATTCAATATGGCCGTATTAGAGAAAAAAATTTGCAAACACTGAGAGCCTTCGTTTCTTTCATTTTCATTCTTTGTTTTCATTCTTTGATTTCAATTTTTGATCCGCATAAAATTCGATTTCAAAACTTCATCGACAGGAACACAATCAGCAAGAATCGCATAAAACCTAAGAGCAAACCTAAATTTGAGGATCAATCACTACTACCTTCACTACTCTAATTCCTCAGGTGGAAGTTGTTGCGAAAAATGTGCTTGCAAGTGCACATGTCCCTCAAGTAATATATGTAATAAGTACGAGTTTCGTTCCGATGAGGACTTAGAATTAAATGTAAATCGAATATCAACTACAATTTAAATCAATAGAGAATGTAATGTGAAGAGAGTGATTTTCAAATTACTAAAAAAATTAAACCTAAAACTTTTTAAAAACGAACGAGGTGAAACAAATGTGTGGTTTCACTTTTCTATCTTATTGTCGAGATTTCTAGAAAAACGAAGAATAATCAATTCTCTGGCTCTGCTAATCGTGTTCACGTGAATTTTATCGCTAACCATCCCTAGAGTAATATTAGCGACCCAACACTAAGAACTCCTTTTACCTCTCGGTCTGAACGCATAAAACCTAGCTTGCTTTATGTTTTTGGAACACTTACATGACTCCCTAGCAGCTGTGGCTATCTTTAAACTTCACATAATGTACTACAATATTCTATTTTACTCGCATGACTAATTAAACCTCGCTAGAGAGAATAACTACTCATAGAATCAAGCACACGATGAGCAAGCGTATACAAGCATTACAAAAAAATAGAATAAACACCAGCCAAAAGAATCAAACCAAACTTCAAAATAAACTAGAATAAATTCATGACAATTATCAAGAAAAGATCCACCATCACCCTCTAAGGGATTAGTTCATGGTGATGGTGGAAAAACTAGAAAACAAACAATAACAATAATACATCATAAATAAACAACACATAACGATAAATAGAGTTTTAGATAAAGAAGAGAAAGAAAAACTAGTTTGGTTGCCGCAGACTCGTCGCAGTCTCGGGCACTTCTCCGATCTTCTTCTCTGTTCACGTTGATCTCCTTCCTTGGGTTTTTCTCTCCCAAACTCTATAACAAAGCAAACATGAAGTTCTTCTGGTTGCTCTTAGGTTATGTAGTCGAAACTCTCAAATTCGCACAGCTTTTGGCCCGTAAAAATTGGTCCAATGGGCTAAAATATTTCGTGATGCAGAACCATTGCGATGCGACCAACTCCTGAGCATCGCGGCCAACCAGCATCGCGATGCGATGGGCACTCAAGTGCCTTTCGCTGAACCATCCTTTTGGCTGAGTTTTCGCTTCTTTTCGTGCTTACGCTCCAAAATCGCTTTCGCCATGCAAAACCTGAAATAACATACTACAAACTACGAAAACTATCAAAATGCATGAGGATTAGCATAGAGTCTTTGTTTAAGATCGCCTAATAATCACATTTGAAACTCGCTTATCAAACTCACCCAAACTCGAACTCTTGCTTGTCCTCGAGCAACAAAAATAACAAATATCCAGAAAATTGACTAAGCGCACGAACACACATAAGTAAAACTACACAACACAAAGATATGTTTAATATTATTATTATTTTGATCGATTCTCGGTTAGACTCTATTTTTCATTTTCAAGACTTTTTCGACTTCAGAAATTCATGATTTTCAACAATTCGTTAACTACTAGAATTCAAAAGAGAAAATAAAATCTATCGTTACATGTAGCCGTTTCTCAATGTCTACCTATGTCGAAGTGTTCTGATACCTAAAATTGTCTTCTCGCCAACCAAAATCATAAAAAACACAAAAAACCGTAATATGTATTTGAGATATTTTTATTTACGGTTTTGACTTACCATAGGCCTCCTCCTCTCCCTTGATCTCCAAAAATGTACAAAAATCATTTCTACCTCGTCAAAAACGTCTTATGATGCTTGTAATGTTACGCTCGGGTCAAGGGTATGGAAGGAAATGTTTAGTAACTATGATAGACCTTAGCGACTCGAATAAGAAGTAGATAATTCCTAATCTTTTCACCTTATTTCCCAAGACGTGTTTTCCTCACTTACAACTCTCTTTTTCTCTTAAATTTTCTCAAACCTTGGCTCACATCGCCTTTTTATTTAAACAGCACCAAGTCAAAACAACTAACACTTCTCTTTTCGACTTTCAATTCTTTTTTTTTTAATTATTATTTTATTTTTTTTAGTTTTTCATTTTTTTAAGAAGAAGAACACAAAGAGAAGGTTTTTACAAGATTAGTACTCGACGTGGTGTTTGAACAAAAAAAATTCTACAAAGAACGTCTATAATCTCTCGAGACAACTAAATATTCTCCTATATTTTCCCAATTTAAGTTAACGAATTTACTTGTTCTCAAGAGTCACTAAAAATCAACGTGTTCTTTGTGGGATTTAAAAATGCGGTTCAAGGTTTTTTCTGACTCAGTAACAAGATGGTAAAACATTACGATTTTTGTGACCAGGTTCTAAATGGTATTCAATATTTTTAGGTCCACGTTTTTGGCTTAAAAGGCTTATCCTAATGCCTAAATCATTCTTACTAGATCAATGTGTACTCGATTAGGAATCGGAGAAGATTCTAGTAAATATAGTGATTTTCATTTCAACTGTTCAACAATAATACATATCTACATTCCTAAACTTTGAGACATACAAAATTCGGGCTTATATGATAAAAAGATTCTCAAAACTCAATTTTCTTTTAGCAATTCATGAACTTTTGTACTCCTAGGCCTAAAGTCTTTAAAAACTCAAAATCTCATTGACAAACATATGTGAACCAAAATAATATATAGCCTTTGAAATAACCCATGTCAAATAAAAAAAATGAAAAACTAAAAATAAAAACAAAAACTATATACATCGCAATTTAAATCTCCCCCCAAACTCAAACTATGCATTGTTCTCAACGTGAAAATGAGGAAATATGTGGGGGAAAAGATGACTTACCTTTCGAGTGAACGACCGAGTCACTCGTCGTCCGATGGTCTCGAGCGCTTTATGCTCGCATCAAGCTCTTCATCATACCTTCTCGTGGTTGCTCCAAATCCATCAAGATATTTGACTTGTTCACGAACTTCACATTGAACATTAGGATTAGTCCAATCAGTAGAGTTAGTAAGACAAACCTAAAGTGGATTTTTTGAATTGTAATTGTAAGTGTAAATTATTTTGTCACGTTTGTCCACTCTAAAAATGTCATCGCTCGCCTTCGGGTATTTCATCGAGGCGTAGATGTTGAAAATGACTTCCTCGTGTTGCACTCTCAGCTTCAGATTTTCTTTATGCACATCGATTAGTGCTCCTTCGGTTGCTAGAAATGGCCTCCCCAAAATGATCGGAATGTCTTTGTACTCCTCCATATCTAAAACCACAAATTCAGCAGGAAAAAGGAATTTATCTACCTTTACGAGCACATCCTCGAGGGTATTTGACAAAGCGGTCCGCCATTTATAGTGTCACTCGTGTCGGTTTCACTTTGCTTATTCCATTCTTTTTGAAAATGGAGTAAGGCATGAGGTTAATGATTGCTCACAGGTCGCATAATGCCTTGTCAAAATAAGACTCGCGAATAGCACATGGGACAGTGAAGTTTCCTGGATCCTTTAGCTTTTGAGGGAGCTCCTTTTGGAGGATTGCGTTGCACTCTTCGTATGGCGCAATCGTCCTGCAGTCTTCAATCTTCCACTTGTGAGTGAGGATGTCTTTCAAGAACTTGGTGTAGCTTGAGATTTGTTTGATGGCCTCCACGAACGGGATGTGGATGTGAAGTTGCTTGAATACTTAGATGAATTTTTCAAATTGCTTGTCGAGCTTCACATTCATTAATCTTTGGGGGTACGAGACTTGTACTTGAGGAATACAATTTTGGACTTTCTAGTTTTGTTCGCGTCGACGGCACATGTCACTCCCAAATTCCCATCACGTCGCGATGCGGGGACAATCCACCGTAACAGCCCTTGCGCCTGGGCTTCCTATGCTCTTTTTCCTGTCTTTTCTGCTTCATTTTCCAAAACCAAACTAGTATGCAGAGTTATAGAATTTTCCTATTGCTTTTGAATGACCTCTGTGTTGTTTGGTAATAATCCTTAACGTCTCTCGGTTAAGGTTGGCACTAATCGACCTAGTTGAGTCTCAAAAATTGGAATTTGGGCTGATTGACTATGAATGGCGGTGCGAGTTTTTTTCATGAATGTCGCCATTAGATCGTTGAGGTCCACCTTTTACGCTTGTTGTTGATGATTTTCATGTATTGGCCTTTGAGCTTGGTTCACCGGTTGCCTCCACGAAAGATTAGGCTGGTCATTTCTCGTGCCAGTGTATGAATTATTGGAATTCATAAACGTCGGGTGGTAGTAGTTGCCAAAAGAATTGGCATTTTCCTGAATCTTTGTTGGGCATTATTCGGTGGCATGTCTTCCATTGCACCATAAACATGGCATGGTGATCGTAGCTTGTATAACTTTAGCTTGAACGTCGAAGTTCGCCATTTGTTTCATAATAAGCGGTATTTGATTTCACATCATCCTTAATAACTCAAAATCTTTGGTCGAGGTTGTCGCAACGTGTATTGAATTTGGCTCAGGCTTCAAAATTCTTTGAACCATTGGATATTGTTTGTTCTCTCTTGCCAATTCTTCTAGGAGTTCATAAAACTCGGATGGCGTCTTTATCTGGGCAGCCCCTCCCGTTGCAATGTTTACCGATTAGAAGACCTTAGTAGAATGTGCTGAGAAAATATCCCCGAGGGATCCCATGATGAAGGCAATTTCTTAGAATCTCCTTGAACCGCGAGCATGCTTCCCATTGGCAGAAGCTGTGGATTTTATTTTGCAGACGGGTGGTCCTCTCGAATGTGAAATATTTGATGAAGAAGGCGTTGCAGAGGTCCTCCCACGAATAGATGGAATCAGACGGCAGCGACTGGAACTAACCTTTGGCCTGGTCCTGCAACGAGAAAGTAAACAGCCGTAGACGTACGACGTCCACAAGAATATTTGGGATGTGGAAGGTGACACACATTTCATTGAAGCTGCAAATGTACTCATTTGGATCTTCGGTAGGGGCTCTTGAGAATTGATTATGTTGTATCATGTTGATTATCCTTGTGTTGATGTGGAAACTCTAATTATGCCGTAATCGCTGATTTACTGATGGCCAAACGATTGCCTTTGGCGTTCGGTGACACATAGTCGATGAGAAGTTGCTCCACGAGGATAGGTTCATCGGGAATTGTTTCCGGAATGTTCAAAAAATTCTCCATCGGTTCTTCGCGCTCTTGTTCTTGACGCTCTGGTTCTTATCGTTTGTATACACCTAAAATGGCACACGAATATATAGATATAATTAATTATAAGCACATATTCAAATTGCAATAAAAATCGGATTCACAATAATTAAATAAATCCCCGACAGCGGCGCCAAAAACTAGTTGCAAAAATTGCGCTTGAAAGTGCACGTGTCGCTCAAGTAATATAGTGTAATAAGTACGGGTTTTATTCTGACGAGGATTTAGAATTAAATGTAAATCGAATAGAAAATACACTTTAAATCAACATAGAATGTAATGTGAAGAGAGTGATTTCCAAATTACTAAACAACTTAAACGGCAAACGGTTTTATAATGAATAAGGTAGAACAAGGGTGTGGTTTTACTTTTTTATCATATTGTCAGGATTTCTAGACAAACAAATAAAAATCAATCCTATGGATATGCTAATCGTTTTCAAGTGAATTGTTTCGCTAACCCCTGCTAGATATATATTAATGACCTAACACTGGAGGAACCATAACTCAAGAAGATATGGAGTAGGTGTTAGGATTGGTACCCACAAAGGAGATATTAGACATTATAAAAACATTTGTATTTCGTTTTACTGAAACATTAAGTAAAATTAAATATTCATTCTTGAGTAAGGTTGTGTTTATGTATGTTTCCTACGCCCTGAAGCTGTCATCAACAAAAGAGGTGCTAAGTATAGACTTGACAAGATACGCCCTTGTGACAAGTTTAATTAAGAGTTCACAATCTAAATATCAATTGGGCAATCGAATCTAAGTATTGATTGTTTGGATGAATCATTGATATCTAATCTTGTGATATAGAGAGTTGGGACTCTATGATTTATTCTTGATGTCTTAATGAAGACATTGAACAAAATCAGTGATACTTTGACACTCTAGATAAAACCGTTTAATCACTCAAAACTTCAAGATCACATACGAGGGGTATTTTGGTACATACCTAAATCCTGAAGTGAATTCATAATCGATGTGACACCTTATGACATTTTGATTTGTCAATGGGCAATGACATAATCGATATGACACTTTATAGTTGCATATGACCCGATAGTTGGTGTCATTACGTTGTCATGATGGGTTATGTGATTCACAGATACGGAATATGTGTTGAAACAATGCTAACACATTAGTATCACACTGTGCTTTGTTATGAGAGTGTGAATGAATAAACATGGCCAGGTATTCATCGAATAAGAACATTCTTTGATTAAAAGATGTGACATGTAAAGATATCTCACTCTATGTTTTCTCATTCATAAATAACAAAGGAGTTGGTGAAATAATAACTCAGAGGTAAAACTGTAATTTTACATTCCTCTGAGTAACTGATACACATGAAGGGTAATATCGTAAAGTACTCAGTGGATCGTATGAAGAATTGTTTTGGCACATCAAATGGAAAATAAACGCATATGAACTTAGAGAGTCTCAATATTAGTCCTTTAGTTGAATCGACTAATATTAAAAATTAAAAGACGGAAAAAGTTTGTGAACTTTTGTGTCTGATCTTTATTCTAAAACTTCGTTCATGTGGGTCCATTATGTCTCAATGATACCCTCCGACGAGATTTATGAACTAGGACAACTTGATTTTCTCATTTACTCTAAGAAAATGTTTTTCTAAGTAATTGATCCTGAAGTTAATACGTATATTCTTGTAACACTTTATGACATTTGATTTGTCAATGTGCAATGATATTTCATCTTACCTCATGGTTTGTTTCATAACATTGTTTCGTTCGATTATGTGATTTACATATATGAAATTCGTATTGAAATAATGCAGAAGAATTAATAGCACATTATGCTTTGTTATGAGAGTGCGAATGAATAAACCGGGCCTGGTATTCATCGAATAGAACATCCTTTAAATAAAACATGTGACATGTATAGACATGTCACTTTATGTTTTTCTCATTCACAAATAACAAAGGACTTAGTAAAATAATAACTCACGGGTAAAACGGTAATTTTACATTTCTTCGAGTTAATGATACACACGAAGGGTAATTTCATAAAATACTATCTGGATCGTGTGAAGAATTGTTTTGTCACATCAAACAGAAAATAAATGCATATGAATTTAGAGAGATTCAAAATTAGTCATTTAGTAGAATCGAATAATATTAAGAATTAAAAGTCCAAAAAAGTATGTAAAATTTTGAGTCCAATCTTCATTCTAAATCTTCGTTCAAGTGGGTCCACAAGGTCTTAGTGATAGACTCTCGGACGAGATTTATTGAACTAGAACGATTGATTTTCTCATTAAATTTAAATTGTGATTTACACTAAGAGAACTATTTTCTTAGTAATTAAATAAATAATTAGTTATTTTTTATTACCTTTATTTAATGAATCATATTATGTTATGATATTGATAATACTATAATTTGATTATTCATATAAATAAAATGTGAAAATTAATATTTTGTCATTTCCTAATTATTTGAGAAGTATGAAAAGAATTAATGAGTTGTCATTAAACAAATGAGATGTTCTAAATAAATTAAATATTAGTTTATAAATAAATCCATTATAATTAGGGAATATATTTAATCATGGCCGGCCATGTTATTGAATTATGGTTGGGTATACAATTAAATACCTCATTAATAGGTTGAATATGGCTTAAGTTGACTATTGAGTTTGACCTAACTTTAACTCGTCATCTCTCAATATAAATAAAGGGCTTTTCCGAGTATCCCTAACCCTAACCCCATAATTTCACTTGGCCAGACTACCATCTCCCTTGTGACTGTGTTGGCCGAGAGTTTTGAGGGAGAAAAGAGATATAAAAAATCGTTTCTTGATTTATTGGGTCAACTTTTGAGTGATTCCCTTCTTTGTTGTTGAAATCGAACAGCCCACCCTCTTAATCTCCCTCAAAACCCAAGATTTATATCATTGAATAACTTGTGGTGTTTGAGTGATTTTTGTTTGCAGAGAATCAGCCAAAAATCAAAGAGAAACGAGTTATGCTCCAATTGCAATTGCACACACCCGTAGGCTCACAAGCGCACTGACCGGTGATCAGGCAATCCGGCGAGCCAACAGATAATGTCCGGCGAGGCAGAATCTTCCTTGTCTGACGAGCCTGTGCCTCCTCCATTCCGACGAGCCTTCATCTCCGGTGATCCAAGGTTCAATCCAATTGGGTTTTCTAGGCGATTGACGAGGCATTTCGGAGTGAGCTAGTAATGCACGAGGTTGTTTACAACATCACATGTAAGTCACTCCTAAACAAATTGCAATTGCAATTGTATAAATATTATAGGTTGCTAGTGTGTTTAAGTTGTTGATCAATATGTTTAGAACAAATTTTTTATTCACATATTAGTAATTTTTAATGCCATAGATTAATTAAGCATATTAAATTGATTTTTAATATGTTAGATCTTATTATAATTTCCACCATATTGTGATATGTTATGTAATAATATTGGTTAATCGTTAACTAATTTCAAACGGTAAGAATAATTCCACAATTATATCCTAGATCCTGAATTTAGTATCCAAAGAAATAGTTGTTTCAATTCTCCACAAAGGAACTGCGAAAAACTATTAAGAAGACCAAAAGGATCGCTTTCAATATAGTAATGGCCCATGAATTTTCATAAAGCTAGAATTCATCAATCTTGCTCAAGTTCATAATTCGGTTATAGTCTATTTTACAAGACTCAAATCAACATATCAAAATTTGTGCGAATTCAAGCTAGAGTGTACATGTTCGTGCATATGTGTAGGAAAGGTAAAAATAGCTAAATTCACTGAATCTAAATATGTGATGTCGTTTTTATGCGCTTAAATGAGAAATACATGTCGACTCGTACTCAAATTCTGCTCATGGCGCCAATACTACCTATTAGCTAGGTTTATGCCTTGGTATCGGCTGATGAGGCTCATATATCTGTGAGCATAGATTTTCTTGTACCAACTAAGCAAGAAAATACTCATACCATGGCTGCACTGGAAGATCAGTGGAAAATCAAAGGGAAACAACGTTGTATGTGAAAAAACTGCAAATTATTGTGGCACACCATGGATAAATGTTACAAGTTACATGGATATCCACCGGGATACAAATTCAAATCCAACGGTAAAGAGAATGCGATTGAAAGATCCACATGTGAAGGAGCTTGATAAGCACATTTTATACGTAATTATTAGACAATCTTGAATGAAGAATCGATGCTTATCCTTAGGTATTTTGATAGTTTTCATAGTTCTAGTGTATGATTTAAATTTTTTCATGACAAGAATAGGTTTGAAGTGCACGTGCGAAGAACGAGCTAAAAGGAACAAAAATCAGCCAAAAGACAGAACAACGAAGGCCATGCGAGTGTCTGTCACATTGCGGTGCGGCCTGGTCGCAATGCGACGGTAATGCACGTTGGTTGTCACGGCGCGAGGCCACTTGGCGCGTTGCGACGAGTCTCTTTTAATGACATGTTTTCGCACGTGGTCTGCGATTTTGGCTCGTCGGATCAATTTTTATGGGCCAGAGCGGTAAGATTTTAAGAGATTCAACCTTATAACCTAAGGGCGGGAAGAAGAAACATACTTTTGCTTTTGTTTATGTTCTAGAGATCGAAAATCTTACGAAGGGGCCAAGGGCGATCTGATAAGAAATTTCGAGATAAAATCGAGGTTATGATAAGCGTGTTTTATACGTTATAATTAAGCGATCTTAAACGGAAACTCGATGCGAATCCGTAGGTGTTTTTAATAGTTTTCGTAGTTTGGGTTGTTTTGGTCACAGATTATATTAGGAGATCGTGTTCTGAGCGAAGTCGCGAAAAAGAGTGAAGAAGGAGCAAAAACCAAGTTTGGGAAGGCTCAGCGTTGGGCACCCAAGTGCCCATCGCGACGTGATCCTGCCTCGTTGCGTCGCGACAGACTGAGGTCGCATCGCGTTCACTTTGATCGTGGCGCGATGGCTACGTCAGTAAATAAGAAAATACCAAAGGGTACGTTTTTGGCCCGCGAAATCCGTTTTTGAGAGTAGGGTTACACCAAAACAGCAATTTTTCCTATCAAAGCAACAGAGCAGCCACAAGGACCATTTTCCCCTTTTTGCTTAAATTTTACAGAGAGAAACTGACGCAAGAACATAAGGCTTTTGAGAAGGACCACAGAGACGCAACAAGACCACGATGAGACGGCGGCAACCACGACCTACATTCGTTTTATTCTTCTCTCTTCTTAGATTGAGTTGTTTATTATTCGTAGCTTGATTGTCATGACTTTGTTTATTTCTATGTTTTCCTTTTCGTACACCATCACCATGACCTAAATCCATAGAGGTTGATGGTGGATCTTTTTTTGAATTCTATTATGACTTGATATTGAATTAGAGTTTAATTTCATTTTAATTATGCGTTTTTTCTTAGCATGTTTTTAATGCTTACATGAAATTGATCACTTTGTGTATGTTGTTTGATTTAATCAATTACTCTAGCAAGAATTGATAAATTGAGCACTAGGCTAGCAAACCTAGAATTACTGCATTGTCTAGAGATAACCATAAAATTAAGGGATTCTTTGTATGTTCTTGTCGATAATGCAAATTAGGATTTTAATCGTGAAACCGAGAGGTAAAAGCTAATTCTAGTTTATGTTGTTAATATCACTCTAGCAAGGGTTATCAACATTAATCTCTGAACACGATTATTGCATAACAGAATAGTGACTTAAACTCGAAGTCAAATAAGTTCTGTATTGGAAGAATAGAGACGTAAAACCACACCCGTGTTCCACACATCCATCTTTTAAACGTTTTAATTAAGTTGCTTAGTAATTTGGAAATCACCATCTTAACTTTGATTCTCTGTAGATTCAGATTATAGTAATATTAGAGTTACATTTAATTATAAATTTTCTTGGGAACAAACCATACTAACTATCTGTATTACTTGTTCGACACGTGCATTTGCGCACATGTTTTTTGCAACAAGTTTTTATGAGCTTAATTAATATATCTACGTGAATCCGATTTTTACTGCAATTTGAATATGAGCTTAAACTAATATATCTACGTATTCGTGTTCCCTTTCAGGTGTATACGAAAAGACGGACCATCAATTATACTTCCGATCGACCTCAAAGTAGAAAAGACGTGCAATAAAAATTGGACCAGAGAATCCAGAGCAAGAGCGCCAAGAACCGATGGAACATTTTCCAAATATGCCGCAGCCAATTCTCGAGGAACCTGTCGTCATGGAGCGACTTCTCATTGAATATGTGTCCACAAACGCCAAAGGCTACCGTTTGTCATCCGTAAACCGGCGGATCAAAGCTTCCACGTCATCTCGAGGATTATCAACATCATTCAATATAATCAATTTTCAGGAGCCCCGAATGAAGATTTGAATGAGCACAACTGTAACTTCAACGGGATGTGCGACACATTCCACATGTTGGCAAAGACAAATGTAGATTTGTGTGAACAAACTTTTCATGGTTTGGTTAAAATGAAATATTCACGATCTAAAGATCAACATACTATTGATCCTAGTATGATTAATGGAAGAATCTATGATGTCTACTTACGAGGCATAGAGAGTTAGGAAGTTTATAGTTCTTCCAGTGTATCTTCCGAAGAAGCTGAATTGACCAGTGCACCTTTAGAGACAATGTAAGAACAAACCATTGAACCTCTTTTGTCTCAAAGTCACTATGTATGAATTGCATCATGCTTACCTAAATCCTTATATGAGACATGTCATTTCATAGTTTTAATATTCTCATTTGAGAAAGTCAAATTCTAGATCCATTAAGTGATCAAAACTAGACTAATTAGTGAGATATCAAGTTATGAAGATGTCATGACCTAGATTTGTGAAGTTCTCATAGATATGGAATTCATGTATAAGATTGCTGAAATGCAATATATAACATCTCATACTTTATTACTTTGATTGTGAATAAATGAACCGCGCGGTATCCAAAATTAAGTAGCCACTTTATTTGGATGAAACAATGTGAACTGTTAGCTCCTTGTCAATACATTGTTTCTAGCTTATTCACAAGTATCAAAAGAATTGAAGAAATAACAACTAGAAGGCTAAATGGTAATTTTATAAATCCCATATAGTTGATGATATTCATGAAGAGTAAGCATAGATAACATTCAATGGATCCACTCAATATAATTAAGTTTAATTTTAGTAGAAAATAAATTCATTTAAATCGAGAGATTCTCAGTGTCAACTCTTTAGTGGAGTCATTTCATATTAAACTAATAGTCAAAAAAAGTTTGTGAACTTTTGAGTCCGAGTATAGAAGCTCAAGCTTTGTTCATTTGGATCCATAAAGTCACTATTACAAGTCATTAGAGTAGGATTGTTAAACTAGAAGTTAAGTCAAAATAAGTTCAAGTGTTGAACTAGACCTTTTCTCAGGTGTAAAGTTCGGCTAAAACACACCACAAGAGGAGATAATTATTTGCCTTTAATTATAAGGATAATTACCCAAAAGGAAAAGAGGAAATGAATTTCCTTGAGAAGGAAATAAATATGCTAAGTGATGAAACAAATTTCCCTCACTAATGCATATGTTGGTCGGCCATGTACAAGGAGAAAGAGGAGATAAAATCAAATATTGTGTCATGAATACATAATTGAAAAGGGTTATTATCCTTTCCTGATTTTCCTTCTCTTATAAATAGAGCCTCACATAGAGATGTGAAAAAAAGAATTCTTGCTCTTGACTCTCTCTTTTTGGCCGACCCCCTCTCTCTCTAGAAAATCCCTTTTGAAAAACGGCTAAAGATAACATCAGATTTTATTTTCTCATTTGAAGTCTAGTAATTGATGATGATGTTAAACCATGAATTTTAGAAACCAAAAAGCCTTGAAAATGAGAATAGAGTCTTAGCATGAATTGATCGAACTAACAATAATTTTGAACCTATCGTTCTGTCGGGTAGTTTATTTTTCTTTCGTGTGTTAGTGTTTCTAGTTTGCTTATTTTCACTTTTATTATTGTTGTTGCTTGAGGACAAGCAAGAGTTCGAGTTTGAGGGAGTTTGATAAGCGCGTTGTATATGTTATTATTAATCGATCTTAAACGGAAACTCGATGCGAATCGTTAGGTGTTTTTGATAGTTTCTGTAGTTTGGGTTGTTTTTGTCACAGATTATGTTAGGATAGCGTATTCGTAGCGCATGCGGAAAAAGGAGCAAAAACCAAGTTTAAATAAGGCTCAGTGTTGGGAACCCGATTACCCATCACGACGCGATCGTGCCTTGTTGCGTCGCGACGGACTGAGGTCGCGTCCCGTTCACTTTGTTCAAGTTGCAATGGTTGCGTTAGGAAATAGGAAACTACCTAAAGGGTACATTTTTGGCCCAGGAAATTCGTTTTCAGGAGCAGGGTTACACCAAAACAGTAGTTTGTCCTATAAAAGCAACAAAGCAGCCACAAGGACCATTTTTCCCTTGTTCTTAAATTTTAGAGAGAGAAAATGAGCGTAGGAACAAAAGGCTTTTTAGAAGGACCACAGAGACGCAGCGAGACCGCGAAGAGACTGGGGCAACCACGACCCACATTAGTTTTATACTTCTCTCCTCTTAGATTGAGTTGTTTAAAATTTTCGTAGCTTGACTGTCATGACTTTTTTTATTTCTATGTTTTCCTTTTTGTACACAATCACCAGGAACTAACTCCATAGAGGGTGATGGTGGATCTTCTCTTGAATTCTGTTATGATTTGATAGTGAATTAGAGTTTGATTTCATTTCAATTATGCATTTTTGCTTAGCTTGTTTTTAATGCTTACATGAAATTGATCACTTTTGTGTATGTTGTTTGAATTAATCAATTACTCAAGCTAGAATTGATAAATATAGCACTAGGCTAGCGAACCTTGAATTACTGCGTTTTCTAGAGATAGCTGTTGAATTTAGGGATTCTTTATGTGTTCTTGTTAAGATTGCAAATTAGGATTTTAATCTTGAAATCGAGATGTAAAACCTAATTCTAGTTTAGGTTGTTAATATCACTCTAGCGAGGGTAGCAACATTATTCTGTGAACACGAATAGTGCATAAAGAAATAGTAAATTAAACTCGAAGTCAAATAAGTTCTGGAATAGAAGAATAGAGAAGTGAAACCACACCCTTGTTCCACACATCCATCTTTTAAACGTTTTAATTAAGTTGCTTAGTAATTTGGAAATCACCATCTTCACTTTATTTCTCTCTAGATTCAGATTAGAGTAATATTAGACTTACATTTAATTATAAATCCTCATGGGAATGAACCGTACTTACTATCTATATTACTTGTTCGACACCTGCACTTGCGCGCTCTTTTTTCGCAACAGGCTATAACAAAACTGCGGCAACCACCTCCAGTTTTTCATTCTCCCTTTATTTTGAAACTCTGAATTTGTTTATTTCCCGTTATTAAATTTTCATGAGCTCTTGTCTCTATTCGTTTTTTATTTTCTCCACCACCACTATGAACTTAATTCTTAGATGGTGATGGTGGATATTTTCTAGAAATCCTTATGAATTGAGTTTGAATTAAAGCTTCTAGTTTCGTTTCAATTCTGCGTTTTAACTATTCTCTATTTTAATGCTTACATAAAATTGATCACTTTTTGTTTGCTCACAGGATTGACCGGATACTCTAGCAATATCTGGAAAATTAAGCGGTACAATAGTGAACTTTAATTGACTATTTCAAGAGATAGCCGTAGAATTTAGGGATTCATTGAGTATTCTTGTTGATATTGCAAATTAGGATTTTAATCGTGAAACTGAGAGGTAAAATTTGATTCTAATTTAGGTCATTAATTTCACTCTATCAAGCCTTAGCGATATGAATTTGTTGTGTACACGAATATTGCAGAACAGTAACATAACTCTAACTTGACGTCGGATAATTTCATAACGAAGGAAGAGAGAAGTGAAACAACACCCTTATTCCACCTCATTCACATTCAAACCTTTTTTAGTTTAAATTGTTTAGTAATTCGAAAATGACTCTCTTCATATTACATTTTCTATTGATTTAAATTTTAGTTGATATTTGATTCACGTTTAATTCTAAGTTCTCATGGGAATGAAATCTGTACTTAATCATTATATTACTTGAGAGCAATATGTGCACTTGTTTGAGCATATTTTGCAACCAGTGTTTGGCGCCGCTGCCAGGGACTTAATTCATTATTTGTGAATCCGATTTATACTACAATTTTAATATGTGCCACAAAATATAATATTTATGTATTTGTGTTCACTCTCAGGTGTATACAAAAAGATGGACCATAAAACATACTTCCAATCGACCTTGAAATAGGAAAGACGTGCAAAAGAAATCGGAAGACAGGAAGACACAATCGTCAAGAGTTAGAGAGTCACAAACCAGAGCGTCAAGAATCAATGTAGAACGTTTGTAACGTTCAGGAGCCAAATGTTCACGAAAAACCTATCCTCGTGGAACGACCTCTCATTGACTACATGTCATTAAACCCCGGAGGTTATCGTTCGGCCATCCGTAAATCGGAAATTACGGTGGATCAAAGCTTCCACATCAATACGTGGATAATATCATGATTCCACATAATCAGTTTTCGGGCGCCTCATCTGAAGATCCGAACGAGCACATTTGCAACTTCAATGAAATGTGTGATACGTTGATGAACCGAGCCAAAGGTTGGTTGCAGTTACTACCGTCCAACTATATCTACTCGTGGGAGGACCTCTGCAACGCTTTCTTCACCAAATATTTCCCCTTTGAGAAGACCACCTGTATGCAAAATAAAATCCATAGCTTACGTCAATGGGATGGAGAAACTCTATGTAAAGCATGGTCGTGGTTCAGGGAGATGCTAAGAAAATACCCCCACCATGGGCTCGCTCGGGCAGATTTTCTTCGCACATTTTACTATAGTCTACTAACTCCGACGAAAACCTTAGTTAACACCACAGCGGGAGGAGCAGCCCTCATGAAGACACCATCTGAGTTTTATGAACTCCTTGAAAAATTGGAAAGGACAAACGAGCAATATCCCATGGAGCGCAAAATCTTGAAACCCAAGCCAAACACGATTCATGCGGGCATCGACCAATTCATTTAATGACTCGAAGCTTCTGAAGATGATGTCGACACGAATGGGGCTCATCACTAAGAAAATAACGCACTTCGACGCTAAAGCGAAAGCCACACAAGGTTCAATAGTCGAACCATGTTTTTGGTGCAATGGAGGACATTCCACTGCGAGTGCCTGACAAGAATCGAAGAAAACGCCAACTATGTGGGAAATTACAACCATCCGACGTTTTAAAATTTCAACAATCCACACATCCTCGCGATATCTAACCACCCAAACCTCTCATTGAGACAACCTCAAAATCAAGCTCAACAACCACCCCAAGGAAACCTACAGGAACAACAAAAAAAACTTCCAACCAGAAGGCAACCATCCTCAACACCAATAGAAAGTAAACCTCGAGGACCTGATGGAGAAATTCATGAATGAAACACGCACATCCATCTAGAGTCAAGCAGCTCATATACAAAGTCTCAAGACACAAAGGGTCAATTAGCATCAATGTTGACTGGGAGATCTCAAGGATCATTTTCGTGCAACACATAAGTAAACCCAAAAAATCAAGTTAATGCTATAACTCCGCGTAGTGGTTTGGTAGTTCAAAATGCAGCTTAAAAGGCAAGGAAATGAGCATCGGAAGCCCAGACGCAGGGGACTGTCGTGAAGCCACGGGGACACATAGCCATGTGATGGCAAAGAAGATGAGCGGGTCGCGACGCGATGGGCAGCCAGGTGCGAAATATTCCGCTTACACAAACAAAGCCGAAACCTTTAAAATTGTGACGTTTCCTTAGGTACAAGTCTCATACCCCCAAAGATTGAAGAATGTGAAGTTCAAAAACGAATTTGGGAAATTCATCGAGGTATTTAAGCAACTTCACATCAACATCCCATTTGGATACGTTATTGAGCAAATGTCGAGCTACGCGAAATTCTGAAGGACATCCTCACACGCAGATAGAAGATTGAAGACTGCAGCATCATAGCCTTATTTGAAGAGTCCAACACAATCATTCAAAATAAGCTTTATTAAATTACTTGTTTACTTGGGACTAACCTTATTGTAGTTTGATCTTTAAGAAGCCTTAAGAAACATTGATCGTCTCATCTTACTCGTTTTCTTCATACCTAATCGTGAACTCGAGAAAGCTAAGGTTTCTAGTAGAAGAGAATATAGAGGGTTTGAAGGATTGTATGTTAGTACAATTAAACAAAATAATTCAAGAACAAGTCTATGAGCTAAAGAGCTAATTAAGCCTAAGTCAAATGAGGACTTAAGTGCCAAAATAAGAGAAGTATTTTTAGAGAGAGAGCGAGAGGGTGTCGGTCAGCCAAAACAAGAGAGAACAAGAGAAAAGACTTATTTTCACATCTCAATGTGAGCCTCTATTTATAGGAGAAGTAAATACAAGAAAATGTAATTACCATTTCCTATTGTATAGTCATGACACAATATTTGATTTCCTCTCCTCTTTTCCTTGTATATGGCCGGCCATGTAATTGCATTAGTGAGAGAAAATTGTTTACTCACATAGCACATTTGTTTACTTTTCAAATAAATTCACTTCCTCTTTTCTTTTGAAGGAAATATACAATAATGCAAAAAATAATAATAGATATTATTTCCTTCTCTATTGATGTTGGTCGAAATTCTCCATGGGGGGGAGCTTCTATTTGCTTCCTTATTTCTTTTAAGACAATTCTTAAAATACCCATTGTAGAATTAATATTTTACAAATAATGAAATTAATTACATAATGCCTCAAACTACTTTTTCGGCTTTAGAAACTAATTTATTTTTCCATCATATGAAAATATTCAAAATCATATTTTGACATTCACATCATTTTATGTCCATGTGGACAAACATACCCTTTAGACTTTTTCCGAGAAAACGTCTAGTTCAACACTTGAACTTATTTAGACTTAGCTTCTAGTTTAACAATCCTACTCTAATGACATGTAATAATGACCTTATGAATCTAAAAACACAAAACTTGAGCTACTATAATTAAACTCAAAAGTTCACAAACGTTTTCCAAGTATTAGCTTAATGTCATTTGACTCTAGTAAATAGTTGACACAGAGAATCTCTCCGTTCAAATAAATTTATTTTCTACTCAAATTAAAGTTAATTATGTTGAGTGGATCTATTGTATGTTATGTATAATTACCCTTCATGAATATCATCAACTAGATGAGATTTATAAAATTACCATTTTACCTTTCTAGTTGTTATTTCCTCAACTCCTTTGTTACTTGTGAATAAGTTAGAAACAATATATTGACGAGGAGCTAACAAGTCACATTGTTTCATCCATATAAAGTCGCTACTTTATTTTAGATACCGTGCGGTTCATTTATTCATAATCCAAGTAATAAAGCATGAGGTGATATACATTGCATTTCATCTAGTTCACAAACTTGGAAATAAAATGACATGTCTCATTTCAGGATTAAGGTAAGCATGATGCAATTCATACATAGTGACCTTGAGACAGAAAATGTTAAATGGTTTGTTCTTCTATTGTCTCTAAAGGTGCACTGGTCAATTCAGTATCTTCAAAAGATACACTAGAAGAACTATAGAGTTCTTAACTCTCTATGCCTCGTAATTAGACATCATAGATTCTTCCAACAATCATATTGAGATCAATAGTCCGTTGATTTTTAGATTGTGAATATATCGTTTTAGTCAAACAAAAAAGGACTATAAGACTATTGAATATCATAAATACTCAAACAAACAAAAAAGGAATGAATGAACGTTTCAACTTTTATTAATTTAATCAAAAAATTACAATAAGGACTCATGAGAGATTTATATTACATCGATATGTAAATAAATAATCTTCTTGTGGGCATCTCTGCCAACAAACTCCCACTTGACTCAAATAAGATGAGAGTAGTATTTCATGCCTAATTTGTCTCGATGTTGGTCGAAGACCTTGTTGGATAGGGCCTTGGTGAATGGATCTGCAACGTTGAACACCATTGAGATCTGCTTCACCTCCACGTCTCCGCGCTGCACGATCTCTTTAATCAAATGGTATTTCCTCTTAATATGCGTAGAACGCTTATGGCTTCTAGGTTTCTTTGAGTTAGCAACAACCCCACTATTATCACAATAAAGTGTCATGGGCTTATTGTCATTTGGAACGACTTTCGAATACTTGAGGAATTTTCTAACCATATAGCCTCTTTGGATGCTTCACAAATAGCCACATATTATGCTTCCATGGTGGAGTCAGCAATGCAAGATTGCTTGATACTCCTTCAAACAAAAGATCCACAATTCAAATGAACATAGTTCCTGAAGTGGATTTTTTGGAATCCCTATCCACCTGAAAGTTCGAATCGGTATATCTCGTCATATTCAGGTCAGTACCTGAATATGTAAGTATCAAGTTCCTAGCTCTACGAAGATACTTAAGAACATACTTAACAACAACCTAGTGCTCGGGTCCATGATTTGATTGGAAATGGCTAACTATGCCAACGACGAAACATATATCCGGTGTTGTGCACATCATATTATATGTAAGACTTCCTTAATCTCTTGTGCAGTCTTGGGAGACTGGTCCTTAGCGAGTGAGACTCCATGTCTAAAGGGGGTTTGGCCTTTCTTAGAGTCTTGCATAGTAACGCGATCCATCACCGTATCTATATAAGATGCTTGGGAGAGCGATAGAGTCATGTTCTTTCGATCTCGAAAGATTTGAATTCGCAGAACGTACGCAGCTTCACCTAGATCCTTAATATCGAACTACTTATCTAACCAAATTTTAACCTCAGATAATTTACCCACGTCATTTCCAATGAGTAATATAACATCGACATATAATACCAAAAAGAGAACTTTTCCCTTGTGTATTAACTTATAAACACAAGGTTCATCTATTGACAGTTCAAAACTGAAGCTTTTAACAGTTTCATCATATCTAATATTCCATGACCTAGATGCTTGCTTTAATCCATAATTGGATCTAAGCAACTCGCAAACCTTGGTCTCTTGACCACCTTCCAAGAAACCGTCTGGTTGAGCCATGAAAATGCACTCGTCAAGATTGCCATTTAGAAAGGCAGTCTTGACATCCATTTGCCATATCTCATAATCAAGACCGGCAAGTATGCATAGAAGTTGCAGATGGATTTAAGCATCGCGACAAACGAGAAGGTTTCTTCATTATCGATACCTTCCTTTAGGGTGTTACCCTTCGCCAATAGTCGCGCTTTGAATGTCTCAACATTTCAATCTGGACCCGTTTTCTTCTTATAGATCCACTTACACCCAACGGGTTTAACCCCTTCAGGTAGGTCTACAAGTTTCCAGAATTTGTTGACATACATCGAATGCATCTCAACTTTCATGGCGTCAAGTCAAAGGTTTGATTCAGAACCATCAATTTCTTTGCTGTAGGAATTCCGGTCATCCATGTCAGAGACGGATACGAGAGTATCGCCATAAGACATGTACCTGTCGGGATTTTTCGGACGCCCTCGCACTATGTCGAAGTACTACTTGACGAGGTTCTAAATTGTTAGGTTGCATTTCAGTTGGGATAAGAACAATTCTTACAGATGAGGTAGAAGCATCCTCACCCAACTTTTCTTCAAGCACAAATTTGCTTCTAGGTTTCGTATTCTTCATTAAGTCCTCCTCACGAAAACATGCAATAGTGCTGACAATTGTTTTGTCGTCCTCGGGACTATAGAATGTGAAACCTTTGGTTTCCTTAGGATATCCAACGAACACACATATTCCTGACCTACTTGCCAACTTGCTAGTCTTTTGCCTTAGCACATGTGTTGGGCAACCCCGAATTTCGATGTGGCTTAAAGTATCTTTACGCCCAGTCCATCGTTCAGAAGGAGTACCAGGGACCATTTTAGACGGAACTTGGTTAAGAATCTATGTGACAGGTTCGAGGGCATATCCCTACAAGTAGGTATGGAGTGATGAGTAACTCATCATTGATCTAACCATCTCCATCAGAGTTCGATTCCTTCTCTATGGCAATCCGTTCTATTGAGGTGTGCCAGGTATCGTAAGCAGAAAAGAAATACCTTCTTCGTTAAGAAAGTCATCAAACTATTCAGACAAGTACTCACCACCTCAATCAGATCAAAGGTTTTTGATCAATTTTCCAGTTTGCTTTTCCACTCAAGCCCGAAAAACCTTAAATACGTTAAAGGTCTCGGATTTGTGTATGAGCAAATAGACAAATCCTGAGTAATCATCGGTAAAGGTAACGAAGTATTCGTATCCTCCCTGTTCCTGAATTCTACGCGGACCACATACATCAAATTGTATTAGTTCCAGCAACACAGTGGCTCTTTGACCTTTATCAGAGAAAGGTCGCTTGATCATTTTTTTCTTCAATACAGGATTCACAAGTTAGTAGTGAGCCTATTACATAGGCTTTGAGGCGACCGTCTCTCACAAGTCTCCGAATCATATCTAGACTAATGTGGCCATGTCTTAAGTGCCAAAAATGTTATGATTTTATTAGATCGGAGGAGTCATTAGTTTTGAGCCTCTTTGGTTCCCTAACTAGATCATTATCTATTTCAATGTCTAACAACAAAGTTTGTGTAGGATAAAGATAGTATAAACCATTCTTCATACAAGCATCAGTGACAAATGAATTGGAAAAAGAAATTTGAATTCTGTTATCAATGAACTTTAAATAATAATTCTGCTCAACAATTTGAGCTCCAAATATTAAATATTTCCCAAAAGAAAGGAACAAAATACACATTATTCAAATTTGAAGCTTTGTCTTCAAAAGACAATGTCACGCATCCCACAGCCTTAGCAGACACCAAGCTCCATCACCCTACTTGAAGCAAAAGTCGCCATCCTCTAACCTTTTGCTTTTCCTGAACCCATTCAAGGAACAACAAATAAGCTTAGTAGCAGCAGAGTAAAGAATCCACGATGATACATTATCAGCTATTAAATAACCTTAGGTAATCAGGAAAATACCTTTCCCTTTAGTCTTGAGGTAGGCAGGCAGTTCCTACGCTAGAGTCCTTCAGCGATGTGAATCTCCTTCATTAGCTCAGTAACAGTATATCGTAGCTTATTGATACAGTAGTTCATCTTGAAAGTATCGAAAGATTCAGGGAAAGTTTCCAAGATCATATCTATTTTGGTTTCTCCATCAATCTTAGATCCAAGGATTTCCATGTCATTGAGATCACTTATGATCAGCATCATGTGTTCTCTAACAGGAGTCCTATCTTTCATATGAAACTTCAAAAACTGTCAAACCGCTTATTATCTAGCCTGAAGCCCTTTCCCTCCAAACATCTCATGGAGATTGAAGAGCATGCTATAGGCCGAATCAATATCACAATGTTGTTGTTGCAACACATTGTTCATCGATGCTAAAATATACCCCCTCGCATTCTCATCGGATCGGATCCAAGCCACTAGGGCATCCTTTTCCTCTTGAGTCGAATCATCATTTGTTTTAGGTGGATATGAGGTGGTGTGTACCCATTTGTGGTTGTCCATAGTAAGGACGATGTCCAGGTTACGTTTCTAATCTGCTTAGTTTTTCCGTTCCAGTTTATTCGAGGAAAAGATTATTGAGAAAGTGTTTAGAGACGTATTGCTATCGAGAAATGCCGAGCTATGCTAAATTTATGAAGGACATCCTCACATACAAATAGAAGATTGAAGACTACAGCACCATAGCCTTATCCGAAGATCGCAGCGCAATTATTCAAAGAAAGCTCCCTTAGAAGTTGAAGGACTTGGGAAGCTTCTGCTGGAATACGTCTAGGGTTAAGGAAACAAGTTAATGGCGGAATATAAAAGTTTCTTTACCAGTAATTTTTTTTTACTAACCTAGGCAAAGTGCATGAACATTTAGTTATTTAAAAACATTATTTAAATAATTGTTTACTTGGGACTAACATTTATTATAGCTTGATCTTTGGGAAGCCATTGAAAAGGTTGATCATCTCGTCTTGCTCGTTTCTTCACACCTAATCGTGAACTCGAGAAACCTAAGGTTTCTATTATAAGAGTCTATAGAGGGGTTGAAGGATTTGTGTGTTGGCACAATCAAACACAATAACTCAAGAAAAAGTCTATGAGATCAATAGCTAATTTAAGCCTGAGTCTAATAAGGACTTAGTTTCCAAAATAAGAGAAGTATTTTTAGAGAGAGAGACAGGGAGGGTGTTGGTCGGCCAAAACAAGAGAGAAGAAGAGAAAAGACTTATTTTCACATCTCAATGTGAGCCTCTATTTATAAGAGAAAGAATACAAAAAAGGGTAATTACCCTTTCCTATTATATAATAAAGACACAATATTTAATTTCCTCTCCTCTTTCCCTTGTATATGGCTGGCCATGTAATTGCATTAGTGAGGGAACTTTGTTTCCTCACTTAGCACATTTGTTTCATTCTCAAAGAAATTCATTTCCTCTTTTCTTTTGGCCAATTACCAATATACAATAATGTACAAAATAATAAGAGATATTATTTCCTTGTCTCTATTGATGTTAGCAGAAACTCTACCTAGGAGGGAGCTTCTAGATGCTTTCTTATTTATTTTACGACAATTTTTAAAATACCCATTGTAGAATTAATATTGCACAAATAATGAATTAATTTCATAATGCCTCAAACGATTTCTCGGCTTTAGAAACTAATTTATATTTCCATCATATGAAAATATACAAAATCTTATTTTGATATTCACATCATTTTATGTCCATGTGGACAAAAATACCATTTAGACATTTTCTGAGAAAACGTCTTGTTCAACACTTGAACTTATTTAGACTTAGCTTCTAATTTAACAATCCTACTCTAATGACCTTTAATAGTAACCTTATGGATCCAAATGCACAAAACTTGAGCTACTATAATTGGACTCAAAAGTTCAGAAACATTTTCCGAGTATTAGTTTAATCTCAACTGAATCCACTAAAGAGTTAACACTGAGAATCTCTCAGTTCAAATGAATTTATTTTCTACTCAAATTCAACTTAATTATGTTGAGTGGATCCATTGAATGTTATATATGATTACCCTTCATGAATATCATCAATTATATAAGATTTATAAAATTACTATTTTACCAGTCTAGTTGTTATTTCCTCAACTCATTTGTTACTTGTATATAAGTTAGAAACAATGTATTGACGAGGAGCTAATAAGTCACGTTGTTTTATCCAAATAAAGTCGTTACTTAATTTTGGATACCGCGCGGTTCATTTATTCACAATCCAAGTAATAAAGTATGAGGTGATATACATTGCATTTCAACAATCTTGTACATGAATTTCATATTTATGAGAACTTCACAAAGTATACTCATGTCAAATTCACAACCCAATACATCTCCAATAGAGCGCATCTAGTTCACAAACTTGGATCTAAAGTGTAGCTTTCTCAAAAAAAAAATACTGAAGTTATGAAATGACATGTCTCATTTCAGGATTAAGGTAAACATGATGCAATTAATACATAGTGACCTTGAGACAGAAGAGGTTAAATGGTTTGTTCTTACATTGTCTATAAACGTGTACTGATCAATTCAGTATCTTTGGAAGATACAGTTGAAGAACTATAGAGTTCCTAACTCTCTATCCCTCGAAACCAGATATCATAGATTCTTCAAACAATTATACTAGGATAAATAGTCCATTGATCTTTAGATTGTGAATATTTCATTTTAAGCAAATCATGCATATCTACATTTGTCTCTTCATACATTGATAGGTTTGATTAAGGACTATAAGACTATTGAATATCATATATCATCAAACAAACATATAAGGAATGAATGAACGTTTCCAGTTTTATTAATTTAATTTAATCAGCAAATTAGAATAAGATTTATATTACATTGATATGTAAATAAATAATTTTCTTGTGAGCATCACTACCAACAGCTTCACCATCCCATGTTCGATCGGCGAATCATACTTCAATAAGGCATTATTCGATCTGGGAGCGAGTATAAATCACATGCCTACTCCATCTTCCAATGGAATTGGCGATGTGAGACCTACAAGAGTCACACTTCCAAATGGTCGATCGACCAGTCAAGCATCCATGAGGAGTCATCGAGGATGTCCTTGTTAAGGTAGAAAAATTCATATTTCCTGTTGGCTTTGTTGTTTTAGATATGGAGGAGGACATGGACATTACTATCATATTGGGGAGACCATTTCTTGCAACCGGAGGACAACTTATCGACGTGCAGAAGGGGGAGCTGAAGCTGAGAGTGAAAGATGAGGAAGTTATATTCAATGTCTATGATTCGATGAAATACCTAAAGGTGAGCGACGACATCTTCAGGGTTGACATGTGCCAAGAGTTAGTCAACACTTACTGCCACCATTCCGAGAATCCACTACACGTATGTCTAACTAACTCTATTTATTTTGCTAATCAATTTATTCAATGGGAGGCGCATGAACATGTACCTTGTACACTATTTGGTAGATGGATTTGAAGCTAACAAATGGATTTATGTTGAGGAATTGGGAGCAAGCGCAAAGCGTTCAATATCGTCGATCAAAGAACCAACCCAACTGGAATTGTAGGAGTTGTCTTCACACCTTCAATATGCTTTTTTAGGCAAGAACGATACACTTTCGATGATCATCTTAGCACACCTTAAGAAGGACAAAGATGACAAACTTTTAAGTGTTGCAGGATCACAAGACCGCTATAGGATGGACCATATCCGACATCAATGGAACAAGTCTGTCTTATTGCGTACATTGCATTCTCATGGAAGAAGGCCACTGACCATCCGTGGAGCATCAACGCCAGATGAATCCAGCAATGAAGGAAGTCGTTCGAAGAGAGATACTCAAGTGGCTAAGCGCCCCTAAGAAAAGCGGAATGACGGTAATCAGGAACGAAAACAACAAGCTTATTCTGAGAAAAGACCACGTCTCTCTATCATTCATCGATACAATGCTTGATCGAATTGCCGACAACGAGTTCTACTTCTTCCTAGATGATATTCCGACTACAATCAAATACCCATTGCTCAAGAGGACCAAGAGAAGACCACTTTCATTTGCCCATATGGTACGTTTGCATTTCGAAGAATGCCATTTGGATTATGCAATGCACCTGCTACTTTTCAACGTTGTATGATGGAAATTTTCTTAGACATGGCTGACTGAACGATCGAGGTATTTATACACGATTTTTCTATTTTGGTTCCACTTATGATGTATGCTTTATAAATGTGTTAGGAGTATTAGACAAGTGCGTATAAACTAATTTGGTGCTAAATTGGGAGAACTGACATTTCATGGTGAAAGAGGGCATAGTGTGTGGCCATCGTGTTTCAAAATAGGGATTAGAGGTGGATTTAGCTAAAATTGCAAATTCTAAAAGCTTCCACCTCTAATATCAGTCAAAGAAATGCGCAGTTTTTTGGGACACGAGGGATTCTACCGACGCTTCATCAAGGACTTCTAGAAGATCACGAAATAGTTGTGTGGTTTGCTCGAGAAGGACGTCAAATTCACCTCTGATGATGTGTGCGTTCAAAACTTCAACACTGTGAAGGAGAAACTGAGCACGGCGCCAGTAATCATAGCACAGGAATGGGATTCCATAGTAATCTGACGCAAGCTATCATGTTTGGTGCAGTTCTTGGACAATGACGAGACAAGGCTTTCTACACCATCTACGATGCGAGTCGAAACCTCAATGACGCACAGTTGAACTACACCACCACTGAGAAAGTGCTCCTTGCCGTAGTGTTCGCCTTTGACAATTTCAGGCCGTATGTCATCAGGAACAAATTCATCGTTTACATCGACCATGCAGCCATTCATTATCTGATAAAGAAAGCCGCAAAGCCTTGTCTTATCCGGTGGGTGCTCCTTTTGCAGGATTCGACCTCAAAATCAAAGCCAAGAAGGAAACCGACAACGTAGTGGCGGATCACCTCTCAAGACTTAAAACATTAGAGCACATCCCCGAATGAGTCCGACCAATCAATGAGAATTTTTTAGACGAGAAGGTATTGGAAATCAGAGCAATTGAGACACCATGATATACAAACTATATCAACTACTTGGCGAGTGATGTTCTACCAAGTGAAATGTCGTATACGGATGTACGCCACTTTTATAGGGAAGAGCTTATTCTCTATTGTTACTACACATCCATAGTAATTTGAATATGCATACCTGAGGACAAGATGGATTCAATCCTTTGTCATTTCAACACATTGATATGTGGTGGACACTTTGAGCCGGCAAAAACCGGGGCAAAGGTACTGCGAAGTGGTTTCTTTTGGCCTACATGTTTTTGAGATAATCGTTACTTTGTTTTTCGTGTGACATGTGCCAGCGAACCAGAAACATGTCAAACCGGAATGAGATGCCACTGACGAACATGCTCGAAATTGAACCCTTCGATGTTTGGGAGATTGATTTCATGGGTCCCTTTCCAAAATCTTACAACAACAAGTACATTCTTCTAGCGGTGGAGTATTTTTCAAAATGGGTAAATGCGAAAGAAACCTCGACGAATGACGGGAAGGTTATCCTGAGGTTTCTCAAGCAGAACATCTGCACACGATTTGGGACTCGCAGAGCGATATGGAGCGATGGAGGGTCGCATATTTGAAAATTTTGCATCCAAGTCACAAGCTGTCCATCGCGTCGCGTTGAGGCACTTTCGCGATGCGACCAGTAATATCAGATGCTAGCGCAACGTGACGAGGGGCCATCACGACGTGATGAGCCCCAAAACTATGTTTTTAAATCCTTTTTCCTCTTCTTTCTTCTCCCAACAAATTCGAACTCTCTCATTGTTTCTCTAAAAACCGAAACTTTTTTTATCAAAACCCCCTAATCTTCATGAAATACAAACTTTTTGAGCACACTCAAAACACAAATCTTTATCATAACGTGCCGATCTACAAGCCTATATAGATTTCGAGTTCATATTCCTAGTTTTTCTTCTTCCACTCAAATCGAAGGTAAATCACATTTTTAGCATGAGATTTCTTCATAAAAAAATGTTGAATGTGATGTGTAGTAGTATATTCGTATATCTATAGGTTTTAGGTGTCAATTTTTAATATAAACTCACAAATTCTCTCCATTTTATCTGCACCCTACGTGTTCGATAAAATGCCATTTTTGTTGTACTGAGAGATTCTGATGAGTTTTGGTGTTGTGTAGAGTTGTAGCAGCAAGGGCAACACGTGATCTTGAAAATAGGTTGCCAAAGAGGTGGAGGAAGGAACCCTCGGGGTCAACGAGGGTATTCATCGTTTGAGGAGCGGACACTTACGAGTGATTGGACGGCATCGCGGTTATCCCGGAGCGAATGATTATAGCCACAGACGACGTAAGTACCTTCGGTTACATGCACCATCAAATTGACATGCAAGGGTGGAAGAATTTTACGTTGATCAGCCGCATCCCCAACATTAGGATCGTCCATGAATTCTACGCCAACTTATACGCTGGAGCTCTTCGAGCGACTACGGTTACCGTTTGAGGAAAGGAAATCAATATCTTATCGGCAGCAATCAACAACTTCATCAACATCTTAGAGGTAGACACATAGTTTTACGAAACTTCCATGCTCCACCCACCCACAGACCTCATTGTCGAGATTCTCTGCCGACACCCTGAGAGTTGGACGTTGACGTCATCCGGTGTACCGTGAGATTTGTGTACGGCCCGGATGAACAAGTTTGCCAAAGCTTGGACATACTTCGTTGCATCCAACCTCATCCCCAACAATCGTTGGATGTAGGGCAAATCATCTTAGATAGGATGGGCCACATCTCCAACAGAGACGCGCAACAAAATATGGGCTTCCTGGAACTCATAACGATGACTTGCCTAAACGCGCGCGTGTCGACCAAGAGAAGAGACGAATTTAGAGTGTTGGGGAAATTGATCGACGCCGCATTCATGGGTGGATTGAAGCAAAACTGTCCCTTTTCTGATCCCTATAGTCAAGTATTCTCAACTGAGCCAGAACTAATCGCGGAAGCTCCAAGACACGCGGTGGAAACTGTTGTAAAAGGTGTCCACAAGAAGATTATTTATTTGCATATCGATGTAATATAAATCTCTCGTGAGTCCTTATTGTGATTTGCTGATTAAATTAATAAAAGTTGAAACTTCCATTTTTTCCTTTTCCGTTTGTTTGAAAATTTATGATATTCAATAGTCTAATATTTCTTATTCAAACTTAACAACATATGAAGAGTCAAATGTAGATTTGCGGAACAAACTCTTCATAGTTTGCTTAAAAATTATTCACAATCTAAATATCATCAGACTATTGATCTGAGTATGATTGTTGGAAGAATCTATGATGGTAGGTTACAATGCATAGAGAGTTGAGAATTCTATAGTTCTTCATGTGTATCTTCCGAAGATACTGAATTGAGCAGTGCACTTTTAAAGATAATGTAAGAACAATCCATTTAACCTCTTATCTCTCAAGGTCACTATGTATGAATTGCATTGTGCTTACCTTAATCCTAAAATGAGACATATTATTTCTGTTGGAAATTAGTTAACGATTAACCGATATTATTATGTAACATATCAATATATGGCAGAAATATATAATAAGATCTAAATTAAAACACATTTTAACATATTCAATAACGTAGGCATTAAAAATTACTAACATGTCAATAAACATTTTATTCTAGACATATTGATAAACAAATTGAACGCACTTCAATCTAGCAACCTATAAACAATTTTATAATATTGCAAACCAATTCATTTAGAAGTGACTTACACGTGAAGTTGTAAACAAATTTGTGCCTTGCTAGCTCACTTCGGAATGCCTTGTCAATTGCATCACCGAAAATGAAGATTCTAACTCGCCGGAATGGGTGAGGCACATGCTCGCCAGACAGGGCAGATTTTGCCTCGCTGGACAGAATTTGTTGGCTCGCCGGATTGCCTGATCGCCGGGGGAAGAAGGTGCACCTGTGAGCCTGCGGGTCTGTGTGCCTTGTTGGAGGTGCGGGACCTGAGCGCCTAGGTGGAGGAGGAACTAGGACATGTGGAAGGCAGGGCAACTCGGGTGAGTGTTCATTGTCATCTGTGGCTGCTGGCCGGCTGAAATGCTATATGGCCGGTTTGCGGCAAGTGCAAGGGCTGGCTGGCCGGTTTGCATCTTGTCGCGTCTCGTTCGTCCTACTTGTGTTTTGGCCGGCCCTGTGACAATTAACACTCACCCAAACACCACAAGCTGATTCAACGATAATTCTCTTGGGTTTTGAGAGATCAAGAGAGTGGGCTCTTTAGATCGAACAATGAGGGAAGGGGGATCACTCAAGAACGAATCAAGAACTCAAGAAATATTTTCTTGATCTCTTTTCTCTATCAAATCTTTCGGCCAAGAACAACACAAGGGGGAGAGAAGTGTTGGCCATGAATAATGAATTAGGACTAGAGTTAGGGTTTCGAAAATCCCTTTTTAATATCTGAGAGAGCGGGTTTCACTTAAGCCAAAATCTAATCTTGACTCGTTAGTCAAACTTAAGCCCAATGTTCTTTTTAATGAGTTTAACATAATTACACAGTACTAATTCTTTAATTATGCATGGCCATACATTATTTTTACCTCCAAAATTTATTTGATTTACTTCTAAAATAATATATAATTCGTTTAAAACATCTCATTATTTAAGCGCTTCTTTTATTTCAGGAAGAATAAGTTTAAGTTAAGTCAAAATTAAATAACGGCCCATTAGTCAAACTTAAGCCCTATAATTCATTTAAACAATTTTCCAGCCCATTTTTACCCTAGATATGGTCGGCCATATGTTCAAATATTATTCAAAATTTATTTGATTTATTTCTAAAATAATATTTTACAGAACATCTCATTTGTTTAATGACACATTAATTATTTTCATACTCTTCAAAGTAGTACGAAACGAGAAAATATTTATTTTCATATTTTATTTATTTGAATCATTATATAATATTATTATCAATATAATAACATAATATGATTCATTAAACAAATGTAATAATAAATAACCAATTATTTATTTAATTACATAGAAAATAATTCTCTTAGTATAAATCATAATTTACATTCAATGAGAAAATTAGTCGTTCTAGTTCAATGAATTTCGTCCGAGAGTCTATCATTGAGACCTTATTGACCCACATGAACGAAGCTTTAGAATAAAGATTGGACTTAAAAGTTCACAAATTTTTTCTGACTTTTAATTCTTAATATTAGTCGATTCCACTAAAAGACTAATATTGAAACTTTCTAAGTTCATATGCGTTTATTTTCCATTTGATGTGACAAAACACTTCTTCACACGATCCACATAGTATTTTGCGATATTACCCTCCATGTGTATCATTAACTCAGAGGAATGTAAATTTACCGTTTTATCCCTAAGTTATTATTTCACTAACTCATTTGTTATTTGTGCACGAGAAAAACATAAAGTGAGATATATGTACATGTCACATGTTTTATTCGTTCACACTCTCAATAACAAAGCAGTGTGTCATACTAATGCTTCAGCATTGTTTCAACACGAATTCTGTATTTGTGAATCACATAATCCAACGAAACAACGTTATGACACCAACTGTCGGGTCTGATGAAATTATATTTAGTCATTGCCCATTGACAAATCAAACATTATAAAGTGTTACAAGAATATATATATTTACTTCGGGATTAAGGTAATTACCAAAATACCCCTCTCATGTGATCTTCAAGTTTTGAGTGATTAAACGATTTTATCCTGAGCTTCAAAGCATCACAAGTTTTGTTCAATGTCTTCGTTAAGACACCAAGAATAATTCACAGAGTCACAACTCTCTATATCACAAGATAAGATACCGATGATTCATTCAACAATTAATACTCATATTTGATTGCCCTATCAATCTTTAGATTGCGAACTATTATTTAAACTAGTCACAAAAGGGTATCTAGTCAAGTATGTACTTAGCACCTCTTTCGTTGATGAAAGTTTCAGAGCGTAGCAAACCTACATAAACACAAACGTAATCAAAAATGAATATTTAATTTTATTTAATTTTTCAGCAAAACGAAATACAAAAGTATTTATAATGTCTAATATCTCCTTTGTGGGCACCAATCCCAACAATAACATAACTTCAATATATTCATTTGAGAAAGTTAAACTCTAGATTAAAGCGGTGTGAACTAGATGCGCTCGATTAGTGATGTATTGGGTTATGAAGTTGAGATGAGTATACTTTGTGAAGTTCTCATAGATATGGAATTCATGTACAAGATTGCTGAAATGCAATGTATATCACGTTATGCTTTATTATTTGGATTGTGGATAAATGTACCGGCCGGTGTCTAGATTGAAACATTGTGACTTGTTAGCTCCTCGTCAATACATCGTTTCTAACTTATTCACAAGTATTAAAGGAGTTGATGAAATAACAACTAGAAGGGTAAAATGGAAAATTTTCAAATCCCATGTAGTTGATGATATTCATGAAGGGAAGTCCTTCGATAATATTCAGTGGATCAACTCATCAGAAATAAGTAGACTTTTTAGTAGAAAAAATATTCATTTGAACCCACAAATATTTGGTGTCAACTCTTTAGTAGAGTCAATTGGTATTAACCTAGACTTGAAAAAGTTTGTGAACTTTGAGTCCAAGAGTCCTAGTTAAATATTTTTTCATTTTGGTCCATGAGGTCACTATCACAAGCCATTAGAGTATAGTTTGTTAAACTAGAAGCTAGGTCAAAAGAAGTTCAATTCTTGAAGTAGACGTATTTTCCGAAAATATTATAAAGGGTATATTTGTCCACGTGGACATAAAATGATGTGAATATGAAAATAAGATGTTGATTATTCTCATATGATGGAAATAAAAATTATTTTCTAAAGCTAAAAAGTCGTTTGAGGTTTTATGAAATTAATTTTATTATTGGTGAAATATTAATCCTACAATAGGTATTTTAAGACTAGTCTTAAAAGAAATAAGGAAGAATCTATAAGCTCCTCCCATAGGCAGAGTTCGGGCAACATCAAGAGAGGAGAGAAATTATATCTAGAAATTATTTTGCCTTTAATTATGAAAATAATTTCCAAAAATGAAAGAGGAAATGAATTTTTTTTAGAAGGAAAAAAATGTGCTAAGTGAGGAAACAAATTTCTCTCACTTATGCACATGTTTGGCGGGCCACCTCCTAAAGAAAGAGAAGAGAAAATCAAATATTATGTCATGACTACATAATAGGAAAGGGTAATTTGACTTTTTTCTTACTTTTGTTTGATTTTGATTATTTTCAAATTCTTCTTTCTCCCAGGTACGTTACCGTCGTATACCGAAGAAGAGGTTCCCGAACGAGAGTCGATCTTTGACTTAACAGACGAGGAACATTCTACATACGTCTTATCGGACCCATACCTCTTAGACAGACTTTTCTAGGAACCTGTTAAAGCTAACAATTTCGAGAATAACTATTAATTGTATTAATCGATACTGGCCTTTGTATATTTATGATATCATGCTGAGGAAATCCTCGACAGTTGCCGAGCTCAAAGCATCAAATTCAAAAAGTCGTAAGCGGAAGAGGAGGAGGCCTTCTTTGTCCCCGACCAAGGATAAAGCGTCGACTGTGCAAGTCTCTAGGGAAAAGAAGAGGAAGAAAGTGGCAGAAAGTTCTTCGGAGAACTTCCTCGATGAGGCAATGAGTCTTCTTCAAGCCCATGTTAAGATCGGCGATATTGAAAAGATAGGCGAGAAGGATCATTCCAGCCTAACGGATCTTATCGCTGATATGTCTTGGATGGTGAGTTTCTATCCGTATATTTACCTTTCATGCCGAGTACTTTGATTATAGTTATGTACTGACTTTTTCTTTCCAAACTTATGTGTGCATTTCTCTCCTTGGGGAGATTCTCGGCCCAGAGCTTCAGTCTTTACAAAGGCAAGCCGAGCACAACACTAGGGATTTCGACAACTATAAGCTCGAGGTCCTCCAAATTTGAGTGGAGCTAGAGGCGAAATGCCAAGCGGCTGCGAAGGCTGCCCGGACTCAAGCTGTTGAGGACTTCAAGAAGTCCGAGGAATACGAGCATGAGAGGGACCTCTTATATAACCACGCTCTTCGCGAGGTTATCTCTACTCTCGGCCCCAAGAATTGCGAGCTCAATGTCGAAGACATGAGCATGGAATCTAACTCTACCGATGATGTTGTCGAAGAATAGTTTCGTTTTATATATTGTTTTTTTATTACTTCTAATTTTCAGATTATTGATCATTGATCGGATCTTTTGATAGCTTTTTGATATCCATTAGTTATTATCCTGAGTTTGGATATTTTAATTTCTACTGTGTATAGATGAGTTTCTTGACACATTATTTTGGGATAATTTTTTATTGAAACGATATGTAGAGATAATGTTTGATATGGGATTAGATGTTAGATTTCTGCCTTTTGATATTTTTTATTTTGATTGTTATTCTATACTCCACCCCTATTATTTTATTGTATTTGAAGTTAAATGTCGAGAAGACGATATAACGATAATAGTGCAGAAATTAAAAGTATGATTCAATACTAATCTTAATTTTGTTTACGTTAAAATTTTATGAAAAAGAAAGATTTTGAGTGAATGACGTAGAGACATTTTCCTCGGTATCCCGAGGATTTGAATATAAACAAAATGTAAGGACTTGCGACCATGCCGCTTCTTGAATTGAACTAAAAGAAAACGGGAGAATACAATGCAAGATTTTGCTGCCAAACTGCTTTTTGAATTTAAAGACATATGGCCAACCAATTTTTTAATATTAAAATTTTTTAAACATAAAATCTTCTGAGATGCTCAGTATTCCACGGATTCTTTCCCATTTCTCCTTTCAAGTTTTAAATTTTATAGGCTCCATTTCTAAAGTCTTTCTTTGATGATGTGTAATCCTTCTCAATTTTCTTCTGATAGATCGAGATTTAGCTTGAGATTTTCATTGTTTACCTCGGTGGTGTATGTGTCTCTTCGGATAGTAGGAATTGTGACGTCTGTTGGAATACGAGCGTTTATTTCGTATACTGAGAAAAGCCTTTCTCCATTTGCAGAATATTTGGTGGTCCGATACGTCCATAATATCTCGGGTAGCATTTCTACCCAATGTCCTTTGTGTTTGTCCTGTTTCGTCTTTAGGCCATGCTTGATGATCTTGTTGACTGCCTCCACTAATCCGTTGGATTGTGGTCTTATTGAAGTGGAAAAAACTTTGTTAATACCATACTTTTCACAAAATTGTTTGAATGAATCACAGTCAAATTGGTACCATGATCTGAAATTATTTTGATCGGTATCCCGAATCTGGTGATTATATTTTTCCAAAACAAATTTTCTCTTGCGAAAGTGGTTGTTTATTTAGAGGTTCAGGTTCAACCCATCTGGAAAAATAATATATTTCTATGACAGCGTACCTGCATCCTTCTTTTCATGTCGGTAGTGCTCCGATGAGGTCTATTCCCCATTCGGCAAAAGGGACCGAGCAGTTTAGAGAGATGAGCTGTGTTGGGGGAGCCTAGGTATGCTAGAGAACTTTTGGCATTTTGCGCATTTCTTCACCATATACCGAGCATCCCCTTGGAGACTGGGCCAAAATAGTCCCTGCCTTCGGATTTTCAAAGCCAGGGCCTCTGATCCTATATGACTTCCGCAGATTCCTTCGTGTATCTCTTGTAGTGTATACTCAGCTTCCTATTCATTCAAGCATCTGAGCAATGAACTACTAAGCTTCTTTTCTACAAAGTATCACCTTCAAGTGTATACCGAGCGTCCTTATTTTTGAGATTATTGGATTCATTCTTGTCCTGTGGAAGGATTCTGTGTTTCAAATATTTTCTGAAAGGGTCCTGCCAGGAAGACATCTCGCCGACCTGCATAATCTACTCCATTGACTCTATGCATGGTTGGTGGATTTGGATGATCGTGACTTATTCGGAAATTGATCCTTGAGTTTCCAACTTAGACAAAATATCTTATTCTTCATTCATTTCCCTCGGGATTTGATTAATTTTTCATGTCTCGAATTTTTGGGCTAGCTGTTGGGCTTCTTCGGCATAGAGCGACATCTTTTTGTTTGTTTCCTGAAATTCATTTTTTATTTGGTTAACTATTAGTTGAGAGTCCGACTATACTCTTAACTTTTTTATTTCTAAATCTTTATCTATTTTGAGTCCATGTAACATGAGTTCATCCTCGGCCTCATTATTAGACACATTGAAAGAGAATTTTAAAGCAAAGTTTACCTTGTGGTTTTCTGGTCCTCTGAATGTGATCACTACTTCAGGTCCTCTTTCATTTGCGGCTCCGTCGACATGCATTTCCCATGTGGGGTATTCAATTGGTCTTGGAGAAAATTATGTAATAAAGTCTGCCACCGGCTGTCCATTGATGGTTGTTCGGGGTGCGAATTTAACGTCGGACTTCTAAAGAATTTGTCGGAGTGGAAAATTTGTCACTACTGATATTGGGTGGGCCATAAAGTAATTCTTCAACTTTTTTGAGGCCGTTATCAGGGCGTATGCTAAATTTTCCATCTCCGTATATCTCCCTTTGGCATCGTTGAATTGTTTCGACGTGTAGTACACCAGTAACTGTTGCTTGTTTTCTTCTTTGATTAGTGCCGAGCTTACATCGTGCTTGGATACTGCCAAGAAAATTTGCAAGGGCTCTCCTGCCTCTACTTTTCTCAAAGTTGGGGGCCGAACGAAATGCTCCTTTAGCGCCTCAAAATCCCGATTAAGATGTTTGGTCCATTCAAAATATTCAAGCCTATGAGGGCGTCTAAGAAGTGTATACTTCGATCAGTTGATCGTGAAATGAACCTGCTCAGGGCCACGATGCATCCGGTTAGTTTTTGAACTTCTTTGGTATTCCTCGGGGTACTAATGTTGAGGAGTACGATGATTTTTGTTGGATTGACTTCTATCCCTCTCTCATGGACTATGAATCCCAAGAATTTTTCTGCAGAGACGCCAATAGTACATTTTAAACGGTTAAGTTTCATTCGATATTTTCTCAGTATCTCGAATGATGCCTGCAGGTGCTCGGTGTGTGAACTCATTTTCTTGCTTTTGACCAAGAGATCATCTATATATGCTTCCATTGTTATACCGATGAGAATTGCGAACATCTTGTTTACTAGTCTTTGGTAAGTAGCTCCTGTATTTTTTAATTCGAAGGGCATCACTGTATAGCAGTATAAGCCTCTATCGGTTATGAATGCGGTGTGGTCTTTGTTGGGACCATATTTTTGGAATAGGTCTATGGTTAAGAAAAATTTATCATTAACACATTAATGGCGGAATATAAAAAATTTCTTTTACTAATAAAACAATTTTTACTAACCTAAACAAAGTGCATATACATGTTATGACTGAAAACATTATTTAATCTACTTGAATACTAGACTTTCTTGTGTCTTCAAACTTGAAGCATCTTGGGAAAGATTGATCTTCTCTTCTAGCTTGATTCCTTCAAACCTAAACGAGAACTTGAGAAACCGTAGGTTTCTAATACAAGAGTCTATAGAGATTTAGAAGGATTTGTGTGTGGGCACAATTAAACAATATGAACCAAGAACAATTCTTCGATCATAAGCTAATTCTCTAGATCAAGTATGGATCTAGGTGCAAAATAAAAAGGAGTATTTTCTAGAGAGCGAGAGAGAGAGAGAGAGAGAGAGAGCGTCGGCCAAGACCAAGAGAGAACAAAGCAAAAGCTTAACCTTCACATCTCGAGTTGAGGCTCTATTTATAGGGGAAGGAAAAATCTATAGAGGTCAATTATTCATTCATGAAAGAATTATGTATTCATGACAATATATTTGATTTTCTCTTCCCCTTCCTCTCCTATGTTGGCCGGCCATGTACTTAGAGCAACGAGGAAATTTGTTTCCTCACTTAGCTTATTTATTTCCTTCTCAAGGAAATTCATTTCCCTTTTCCTTTTGGGTAATTATCTTTATAATTAAAGGGAAATAAAACTCTCATCTTGTATGCATGTTGGCCGAATTCTACATAGGGAAGAGGCATCTAGATGCTTCCTTATTTCTTTTAAGACAATTCTTAAAATACCCATTGTAGAATTATGATTGCACAAATAACGAAATTAATTTCATAATGCCTTAAACGACTTTTTGGCTTTAGGGAATAATTTATATTTTCATCAAATGAAAATATTCAAAATCTTATTTTGACATTCACATCATTTTATGTCCTTGAGGACAAAAATACCCTTTAGACATTTTCCGAGAAAAAGTCTAGTTCAACACTTGAACTTATTTTGACTTAACTTCTAGTTTAACAATCCTACTCTAATGACTTGTAATAGTGACCTTATGGGTCCAAATGAGCTTCTATACTCGGACTCAAAAGTTCACAAACCTTTTCCGAGTATTAGCTTAATGTCAACTGACTCCACTAAAGAGTTGACACTGAGAATCTCTCGGTTCAAATGAATTTATTTTATCCTCAACTTCAACTTAATTATATTGAGCGGATCCATTGAATGTTATCTATGTTTACCCTACATGAATATCATCAACTAGTTGGGATTTATAAAATTACCATTTTACCCTTCTAGTTGTTATTTCCTCAACTCCTTTAGTACTTGTGAATAAGTTAGATACAATGTATTGACGAGGAGCTAACAAGTCACATTGTTTCATCCAAATAAAGTCACTACTTAATTTTGGATACTGCGCAGTTCATTTATTCACAATCCAAGTAATAAAGCATGAGGTGATATGTATTGCATCTCAGCAATCTTGTACATAATTCCATATCTATGAGAACTTCACAAAGTTGGTTCATAACATTTTCATAACTTAATATCTCACCAATTGGCCTAGTCTATATCATATAATGGATCTAAAATTTTACTTTCTCAAATGAGATTATCAATGCTATGAAATGACATGTATCATTTCAAGATTTGGGTAAGCATGATGCGATTCATACATAGTGACTTTGAGATAGAAGATGTTAAATGGTTTGTTCTTCTATTGTCTCTAAAGGTGCATTGGTCAATTCGGTATCTTCGAAAGATACACTGGAAGAACTACAGAGTTCCTAACTCTCCATGCCTCGTAACCAGACATCATAGATTCTTGCAACAATCATACTGGGATCAATAGTCCGTTGATCTTTAAATTGCGAATATATCGTTTTAGTCAAGCCATGAAGAGTTTGTTCACGCAAATCTACATTTGTCTCTTCATACATTGTTAGGTTTGATGAAGGACTATAAGACTATTAAATATCATAAATCTTCAATCAAACTAAAAAGGAATGAATGAACGTTTCAACTTTTATTAATTTAATCAGCAAATTACATTAAGGACTTTACAAATATTTATATATTACATCAATATGTAAATAAACAATATTCTTGTGGGCATCTCTGCCAACACATACATGGGTATTTGATTATATCCCGAGTATGTATCCATGAAACTTAATAGTTCATGCCATCTCGTGGCGTCGACTAGTTGGTCAATCCTTGGCATAGGGAAACTATATTTCCAGCAAGCCTTGTTTAGATCGGTAAAATCTCACAAATTTTCAATTTTTCATTTGGTTTCTTAACCAATATTGGATTAGCTACCAAACTTGGGTACTTTGTTTCTTTTACGGATTTATTTGAAATCAATTTATCTACTTCTTCTTTCCGAGCTTCGTACCGCTAAGTATTTAAAGCCCTTCTTTTCTGTCTGATGGGTATTGCTTTCGAGTCGATGTTTAATCTATGACAAGCTAGTTTGAGATCTATCCTTACCATATCGTCTTGCGACCGTGCAAATATATTCATGTTATTTGACATAAGAGAAATTAGTGTAGACTTTGTACTTGGAGCTAGGTGTCTGCTGATGCGAATCTTCTTCTCGGGACTGTCCGGTCTCGGCGTGACTTCTTCCACTTCATCTCCAGGTCTGCTCTCTCCTTTGTTGGGAATTCGTTGATCAAAGTCCGAGGTGATGGTCATCACCTTGCATCCTTCTCTATCCTGACTATATTTTAGATAGTCTACGTAGCAACTCCTAGCCTACGCATGGATTATTAATTCCTCGCCGGTGCCATTCTCCATTGGAAATTTGATTTTTAAATATTCCATGGATGTAATAGCTCTGAGAGCCTGCATTGTCGGTCTCCCGATGATCCCATTGAAAGAGGATTTCCCCTGTAGAATCACCCATTTTTTGTTGACAGTTTAGTTTTGGGTTCCTCCGCCATGGTCATCAATAAAGATATTACCCTCTAAGGACAATGGAGTCTCCTGTGAAACCGTATAGGCTTTTAGGAGAAGAGGATTGAATGTATTTCTTAAGACCCATCCTCTCGAAATTTTCTTCGTACAGGACGTCCATGGCACTTCCTTTATCTACTAACATCATTTGAACCACCTTATTGCTAATTTTAACAGAAATTACCAGAGGGTCGTTGTGCGGGAATAACATCCGACGTGCGTCTTCTTTTGTAAAAGTGATTGGTTATGTTGCTGACTTTGAACATGACGTGTCTGCATCCCGCCTGTGCCTCTCTCACATAACTTTTCTGTGAGCTTCTCAAGTTTCCTCCGATGCGTGGTCCTCTTACTATGAGAGAATTTTTCCCATATGCTTCTTTAGGTTCCAACGGCTCCTCCCTACTCCCAGCTTTGAATTTCTTTAAGTCTCTTCGTCGGATCAAAGCCTCTATTGCTTCCTTCATATTAAAGCAATATGTCATTATGTGGCCTACATCAGCGTGGAAAGCACAATACTTCGTTTGGTCCCTCTTTGCTATATCTTTCTTAATCTTGGCTGGCCTTGGAAATCTTCTTTTTCATGGGTAAGACTGAAAATTTCTTCTATCAAAGTATTCAGTGGGCTATACTGATCATACTAGCTTTAGAAAGGTTTATTCGGCCCCGCTCCGGATCGCATCCTCTTTCGAGGTCGATATTCGTCGGTACGCATTTCCTTATGTTCTTCGTGTTGAGGCTTAGGTGCTTCGGCCTTCCTAGCTTCCAATCTAGCTTCTTCGACATTTATATATATATGCGCTATTTTAAGAAAATCATTGTAATCTCAAGGACTGGTATTCTGAAGTGACCACCAGAATTCTTATTCTGTTATGATCCTCGAAGTGATCCCAAAGAGCTTGAAGTCCCAATTGAGGTTGATAACGTTCAATGCCTGCTCCGAGTAGCGGTTGATGTAATTCTTCAGTAACTCGTCATGAGTTTGCTTGATGGCCAAAAGACGTTCCTTAGGGGTCTTCCCTGAACTTGATCCCACAAATTGTTTCATAAGTCTTTGTGCTAATTTATCCCACGAGCATATTGTATTCGGCCTGAGTTTGCTATACCACCTTTTTGCTGAGCCTGAGAGGGTAATGTAAAATGCTCGACACATAAACTCAGTGTCTGCTCTATGCAAAAGCATCCAAGAAGAGAAAGTTTTGAGATGGTCACCCGAGTCGGTCGTTCCATCATAGGCAGGAATGTTCGGCATGCTTAACCTGTCAGACAGTGGATGGCCGAGTACCCTTGCGTAAAATGTGAGATTGTTTCTCCAATATTTTGGATGGGCTCTTTCTGACGTAGAGCGACCTCTTTGATCATCCTCTCCAATCTTCTGAATTATGTTTCCTCGGTGCTCGCGTTGTCTTTGGTATCTTCCAACGTGTCTAGACTTCTTAGTCCCGAGCGGATTTTTTCACAAGACGGTTGGTAACGCTCTGGAATCTTTTCCGACGCGTCCACACCTTCTTCACATTTTTCGAGTCCTTCCCTTTTGTAACGATCCTTGGCATGCCTTTTGGATTTCTTAATTCGAGCTTCCTGAGCCTTTGGGGCTCTTTCCCTGATCGGTACGAGGGTTCTTCATCGGGGATCACTTTCGCAAAGTGACCCTTTTAGCTTGCAGTCTCCCTTCCAGTTCCTTGTTTTTGGCTTCCAAAGCCGCGAGACGATCTTGCATTTTTCGGAATTGGACGTGGAAATGAGGTTCCATAAGGAGTTCAGTAAGTTTTTCCTTAGTGAGACGGAGTGTGCGATTGTGGTGCTTGACCTCTTGGTCGTTCATGAGTGCATTTCCTGCGGGAATCAATGAAATAGCCATTGATATTCAAAGCTTTTCCCGCTCCTTCTAGCGCCAATTGTTAACCTGAAAAAATGATACAGCAATATCTTGCGAATTTTCTCGAGATACCGAGTAGGTTTCGCAAAGAATAGGAACAAGACTTTCTTTTATAACAAATGAGTTGAATACAAGAGAAAAGAAATGATATGAGGTTTACAAAAGAATAGGTGAATAAAAACTATTAATTCTCTAATTTTCATCGTCCCTCCCTTTGTGCCTCATGTTTCCTTTTATAGTTGTTGTTTTAACTGCCTGACGGTTATTCTAAGTGGTGGGTTCGTGAGTTTGGTGAATCGTGGGGTGATCAATCTCACGTCTTTACTGACGGTTTGTCTCGTCAGTATGTTCATTTTAGCACTTGTTCGTTGTAGCGATCCGAGTGGTTTTATTTACACGTGTTATTTTGTTTTGACTAGTATTTGACCTATCATTTTCTCTTCTTTTCGAAAGTTGTGATTAATAGGGTCCGTTCTTAACTTATTAACGTAGTGTTCCTATGTCCTCGAGTTTATTTTCCTCGGGCCTTTGTCCTGAAAATGAGTACATTTCTTGGTATCCCGTAGAACGTCCTGATTATACTAAATTCCCAAGTAAAAGCCTATCACTAAAAAGTTTATCAAGTCTCAAAATGTCAACGAAGGAGAAACTAATTTCGGTGGTTATCCGATGTCTTCACCGCCTCTTGCAATCTATCTAATTATAAAATATTGGCCATTTGTAATTCTGCTTGCATGACGTAAATTTGGATATCTCAAACACTATTTACCTTAGTGTCATGAATGACTTCAATTTTATTATCTCGAATTCACTTCGTGACACTATAAGTTGGCAGTTGTAGACACGTATTTATATAATTAATTTCTTTGACTTTGTCGACAGAAAATAATAAGGTATTGGGTTTATTAGAAGAGAAAGTTCATTTTGTAGACCTAAAAACATTAAAAATATCCACATTAGACCCCTCTTGTTAAAAATATCTAAAACTGGATTTTTGGCCCAAAATCGGACAAAAATATCCTTCAACTCATATATAGGGTTTATGTCTCCATTTTAATCTCATTTTGAACTTCCAATTCACTAAAAACCTTTCCAAATCTGTTGGAATCACTATAGAGCATCGTCATAATGGGTATGTTAATTCACTTATTGTATTTAAATCATTTTAGTAGTCGTTTTTGGTGGTAGAATCGTTTTCGGATCGAAAAAGAAAAAGTTCGTAAAAAATCTGGAAAAAGTATACGATAGACTTCATGAATTCCATCGCACACCATCGCCATCCATCGTATCCCATCGTCCTGAATCGCCCTCCATCGTAACTTATCGTCTGTTGGACGATGAGATACGATGGAGGGCGATGGAGGACGATGGGATATGATGGACGGCGATGGTGTGCGATGGAATACGATGCAGGACGATTTGATTTAGAAATTTTGATTTTTTGACAAGTTTCATTAGTTTTTTTTGACAATTTTGAATAGTTGCTAACAATTTTGGGTGATGTTTTTCAGTTTTCGTTAGTGTTGGTGGAAAGTGGGTGAGATTGAGCGATAGATGGGATTTTAGTAGAGCTCGTACATATACGGTGGATGTTACAAAAGATACGACATATCATGAGTTGGTCGATATGATTTACGATATTTCCAAGATCGATAGGATGACGTACGACTTGAAAGTTGAAGTCCCGTACACTTTAGGTACTGTTGTGTTGGCGCCTGCAATCTTGGAAACTGATAATGATGTCGCATATTATATGAAACACGAGTACTGGAGTAAATTTCCTATTTGCGTGAGCTTGGAACCGAAACGAATCATGTCACCAATTGTTAGCAATGTGGATCCAAAGCGAAAAGGAAAACAAGTGTTGAAGGTTCAACGCAATGAGAGCAGAAGACAATATCATCCTCTCGCAATTGAAGTCTCTCAAAGTAATCCGAAACCAAACGATGAACGATTTGCATACGACGATGATGAAACGTATAGACGTGATAGAGATCCGTTTGACGTCGATTTTGAATTTTGAAGATGTCGAAGAAAACGAAGATCACGGCGACAATGATGATATTGAAGACGTTGAAGAAGAATTCGAAGAGTTTGCAAATGATGAAGACTATGCTGAGTTTGTTGAGAATTTCAAAGTTCCTTCGGGCGACTACCATCCCGAAGTTAATCCTTGTAAAGGATCTTCGGGGACTTATACTTGGAAAGATCCTGAATTCACGCAAGAACAAGTAGTTAAAGAGATAGAATATCGTGAAAAACCAAGTCAATCATCTACAGGTAATATATCTTAATTGTTTACGTGGTTAAATATCGTGAACTTAATCGTTTATCGTTTAATAGGTAGCTCCGAATACTTATACCTTGGAAAACAGTTTGAGAACAAATCGGAAATGAAGTCACAAGTGCACTTATTCGCCATGAGAAATAATTTCGAGTTTCGAGTTAAATCATCTTCGAAAAAAAGGTGGTACGTTCTTTGCAAAGATGAGACTTGTACGTGGAAACTCCGGAGCGTCGTACAGTGGTCAGGAATGTGGGAGATTGTGTCTTTCGAAAAAGCTCACTCTTGCTCGCGCGTTATCCGACCCGAAGGTCAACGAGGACCTGCCCCTTGGGTTATTGGACACATGTTTAAAGACAAATATTCTATCAACTCAATGGCTGATTATTCAGCGCACAACGTTAGGGAAGAAGTGAAGACAAGATGGGGTTTGGACATATCTTATTTGAAGGCGTGGAGGTCAAAGGAAGTAGCTACTGGACTCGTTCGAGATACACCTGAACAATCGTATCATAAATTACTTTCGTGGTTGTACATGTTAAAGCAAAAAAACCCCGGCACGGTTACTGAATTTGTGAGAGACGGTGACAAATTCAAGTATGCTTTTTTTTCCATTGGAGCGTGTCTTAAAGGATTTAAGTATTGTCGACCTGTCATATCTTTGGATGGATCATTTTTGAAGACTAAATACGGGGGACAATTGCTTGTCGCTATTGCATTGGATGCGAACTAACATTTGTATCCAATCGCTTTTGGCGTTGTCGACAGTGAGTGTCATGAATCATGGACGTGGTTTTTATTGAAGTTGAAAAAAGTTATTGGTGAAGACGTACCTGATTTGGCATTCATATCCGATCGACATATTAGTATCAGTCATGGTGTCGAAGTTGCTTTTCCAGGAAGACCGCATGGTTATTGCTACCATCATATGCAGCTCAACGTCCAACACAAGTTTAAGACAGATCACTGTCGCGGTGAATTGTATGAAGCGGCGTATTCTTTCAATAAGACTTCCTTCGAAGCTCATTTTAGGCAACTGAGGCGAAAAGATGTTGAGATGGCGAAATATCTTGAAGATATCGGATTCGATCGATGGGCACGACCGTTCTTTCCTGGAAAAAGGTGAATTTCATTTGCTTTTAATAGAATATTCATTACGTTAAAGTGTTAATTGTTATGTTTTACAGGTATGATATTATGACGAGTAACAACGCCGAAAGTTTTAACGCTAAAACAAGACATGCAAGGTCGTTTCCGATAACAACGCTCCTGGAGTACATAAGATTCACGCTACAAAATTGGTTCTTCAAACGAGAGGACATTGCGAACAAATTAAACACAAAACTTACACCGAGGTGGCAAGCAGACTTTGAGAATATGAACAAAAAAGCAAAATTCGTGCACGTGTATGGACTTGGTTTGTACGAATGTCACGTTAAAGACGGAGGTGGTGAATACGACGTAGACTTGCAAGCAAATACTTGCACTTGTGGAATTCCTCAACTCTTAGGTATCCCTTGCGAACATTCTATTGCATCAGCTCAACATCGTTCGGTGGACGTTTACTCTTTGTGTAGTCCTTTCTACGTCAAGAAAACGTGGATCGAAATGTATAAAGACGCCATCTATCCAGTTGGGAATGAAGAACAATGGGACGTTCCGGAAAAAATTAAGAACATGAAAGTATTGGTTCCAGTAGAGAAGAAACAGGCCGGTCGTCCAAGGAAAAGTAAGCAAGGAAGGAGAAGGATAAATTGATATCCATCTCAAGGTGAAAAAATTGTTGTAAAGCAAAAATGCGGGAAATGTGGTGGCCTAGGTCACAATAGAAAGCATGCACATGGCGAGAATAGAGTGTGACATGTTTAATTAGAAGCTTTCGACACTTTCAAAGTTATTTAAGTTTGTTACGTTTATGTGTTGTTAACGATGTTTTTATGTTTTTATGTTTTTGACAAGTTAAAGTAGTTATTTTTTGACAAGTTTAATTAGAAGCTTTCGACACTTTCAAA